>JAHWFP010053244.1:83410-98619 GCA_023313725.1 Lithobius niger | reverse complement strand
CACAGGTGAAGAAGAGAAAAATGGTTCCATCTCATTTTTAGACGTGAAGCTCAGCAAGAGAGTTGATGGTACTGTCCTGTACGAGCCATTTGTGAAACCTACTAGTACAGGGAGGGGGTTGCCCTACAACTCTGGACACCCCGCGCTGGCCAAATGCGCAACATAGCCTTGAACGAGTTTTGCCGTATAGTGCGACACTCTAGCTCCACTGAGATAGCTCAACGACATCTTTTTGCATCGAAAGGGAAGTTTATCGATTTGGGTTTTCCACCAGGAATGTTAAGCACATTGATAAAAAAGGCTTTTGGGATTGTAAACTCTGAAAATATGGACGAGAAACGCGATCCCATCACCATAGATGAACCCAGACCTGAGAAACGAAACGAGAACAAGCGAGTAGGGCTCACCTATTTGAGAGGAGTGAGTGAGAACATTCAGAAAGTGCTCCAAAAGAAGGGTTTTGAATCGTTTTTTACGAATGGTAGGAATTTAAAGTCCTTGCTTAACAAACCGAATCGACAGGAAGTAGTGAAAAGCGTCCGGTCTCAGAGAAAAAAGAGATGGAAAGTGAATTGCAGACTGTCCACAATACACCTGAGGGAGTGTATCGAGTCCCATGTGGTGAGTGCGATAAAGTATATATTGGGGAGACACGCAAGGGCGTAGTTGAAAGAGTTAAAGCAACACATGGCGGATACCCGTAACAGAGTGGTTACCAGCAGCATCGCGACTCACAACATGGGCACTGCTCACAAGATAGCATGGAACAAAAATCAACCCTACTAGTGTCCAATTCCAAAAATGACAGACACTTGAGGGGGTTAGTCAATTGCTATCAAACATGAGTTATTGGCAGAGCAACCCCTCATGAATCTCCATGGGCCATCCTTTCCTGCAATTAAATACCTAGTCAGCAGAAGATTTGGAGAACAACTTACCTTTAAATGGCATCCGCAGCTTAGAGATGAGCGTGGGCCTCCTAAATACAGAGGGCCACAGACGCGTCAAATTTGAATCGTTCTCGATTGAATTCGATCCATCTGAAATGTCGGTCGCCACTCGCCATTTGGCGAATGGAAATCAGCCGTTGGCGACTTGAAACTAAGCCTTACTCGCCAAAATGGCGACAAGCAATAGACAATGACACTGAAAGAGCCATATCTCGGGAACCATACAAGTTATAGACGAATGGTTTGCGGCATTATGCCAAGATTCTTAAGGACTACGGTACTGCCTTTTCTGCATTGATACTGGGGTTAAAGAAAATTTAACAATTTCGGAAATGGATAAATTAGAAAAACCATGCATCAAGCAAGGATGTATTTGGTATGTGGCGATTAGAAATTGTGAAATGGCGAGTGCTTTTGTATCGTCTACTGGCCAAGTGGCGACTGCTACTAGATTGACATTCGAGAGGGTTGATGCAGATCTTACGGTGGCCCTAAAAGGCTGACATATACCAGGGGGAGGTTCCAGGCAGGAAACAAACGTTTGATCACTGCGTCGTTGGTCAAACGGATTCACCAGAACTAGGATCAATTTTGTGATCTTCGGTGAGAAGAAACCTGATGCGTCTAGTTTTTCCTTCATAATCTCCACGCGTGAAGATATAGTCCGAGGTTGGCATGTTGCGTCTACCCGAAGTATCGATACACTTGGTCCACGCGTGGAGGTAGTTCGAATGGATCTTTCTTTGGAAGTTTGAGTAGATCCATGAACCTCGCCGCTGTTGTCTACTGATGCACTATATGCAGCAGGCTGATAACTGTCGGATCTTGATCAGAACTTGTGGCAACAGTGGTAATAGGTAGGCAGATATCCTCCTCCACTGGACAACTTCTTTTTATTAGCAGTTATGTTTTCGCTGCAAGCAATGGATGTTATTTGTTCAGTAGCCATTGAGGCTCTTGAGAGTTTCGGGGTTAACTTGAATGGATACTCGTAACCCTCTATTAAAATGGCTGGCACGTAGGTGTAACTGTTTTCCCCTTCTTTGAAGTGGAATTGTGGCATGCAGGCTGAAAGACTTTTGTCATTGATGCCCCCTCAGATTTCAGGCGGCCGGGTTGAGGGGGTAGATGGGGGGGGGGGGGGGAAGCTTCCCATGGAATTCTTGATCCTATCTGCTTTGATCTCCTCTTCCTCTGGCACCCATGTTTGATGCTTTCCCTGCTGGGGTTCTGTAAAGGGCATCTGAGCAGCAAGGCTGCTTGACGTAGAGGCTCAGTTTCTGTTGGGCCCATTTCCTTCTTTGGCAGTTTAATGTTGTCCTGCAGTTCCAGCATGATATCGAAGAGCTTCCCATTAAACAGCTTGTCTTAAGTTGTGAAAAGGTAGAAGCTAAGCTTCTCCACCATATCCTTGGTGTTACCGGTTGGTACTTTGCCGCTTGTTTCATCGAGTAAGACATTTCTGGAGAACTGCTTTGTCTTGAAACTCTTTGGAAGAATGATCGTAATGCTGCTCTCAACACTGAATGCATTAAGTTTGCATGACACATAGCTCATAGTTCGAGGTGGCGAATCCTTTCCACCCCGATCCAAAAAAGAAGTCAGGCTTACTGGCATCGTGTCTTGGTAGATCTCTTCGCATTAGGATAGACCAAACAACAATCATGATTGGGGAGCAACTGGGGGTCGGCAAGACCTCTTCCATATGGGTGAGTTTTGGAGGGTCGTCAGGATTTTCCGGTCATAGAGACTATCGTTCTTTGCAGAAGCTTGCTGGCAGATAACACCATCCTCACAATGTTCTCAGACTGTGGCATTTGAGAATGACTGAGTTTGCCTCCGTCCCCTTTAGATCTAGATTTGTCGTTGATGATGAATGGCTTCTATGGTGACCTCTGCTACTTCTTCGAAGCTCATCAGATGCCGAATGTGTGCACCAGGTGATGATCTCTGGGGTAATAATGACTGGCATCTGCGTTTTGGCGAGTTGTTTTTAAAATCGGCGGCTATCATCTTAGTTTTGGTGACCGACACCTTTGTCTTAACACTTGAACCCCCTTTCAGGCAACTGGCGTATCCAAATTGGGACTACGTTTTACCGACTGCTACTGGCGTCAGGCTTCCGGCTATTGGAGACAGGCGTCAAATGAGTGAAAAACATTAATCTTCTGTGAAAAATGCCACACGGGACTCACAAAAACGCACCCTTTCACAACAAAGATAGTCTACTATCTGCAAATTTTCAACTACTAACTATAGTCGTCATCAGGCACCTTAAAGGTAAGTTCAAACTGTGTACATTTCTTTTTCAGTCCAATACATGGTTTGAATTCGTAACTGCCGCTGTCTGCTATATTCGGTCGATTTGTACACCCTTGCCCACTGTATCACGCGGACCGTTCTTTACACGTAGTCTTCCATTCAACATCGAGCTTCTCGCGCAAGTCTTTCCCAATCAGATTGCTAGAGAAGCTCGATGTTGAATGGAAGATTGCGTGTAAAGAACGGCCCGCGTGATACAGTGGGCAAGGGTGTACAAATCGACCGAATATAGCAGACAGCGGCAGTTACGAATTCAAACCGTGTACTTGACTGAAAAACGAAATGTAAACAGAGTTTGAACTTACCTTTAAGGTGCCTGATGAGTACTACATTTAGTAGTTGAAAATTTGCAGATAGTAGACTATCTTTGTTGTAAAAGTGTGCATTTTTGTGAGTCTCGTTTTTTAATCGTTGTTGTGTTTCACAGTACGATGAATAACGGTGTTTTTATCAATCTTCTTATCATCAGCTACGGCAAATTTCCCAAATTGGGTAATGGCATTTGGAATTTGTGGAGCATCGATTTCCGTTTTTATTCTGGCTACTGGCAGGGTTAGAAACAAATCAGATTTAAAAGGGTGCAAACATTAATTATGACACAGTTAAAGTTGCTCCATTTCTTGCTTGACAGTTGCTACTGCCAAAATGATATTACCTATAGATCTCTTTAAGTATTAAAAGTTTAAAACATGATTACCACATGTAAATGTCAATGTTAACATGCACACCACAGTAACTTATCACAGTAATGATACTTAGTAAAGTTGGTGTACGTGTTGTGGCATATTCCTCACACGTGAGCTGATTATGATAAATGAACAGTCAACATCAGCTGCCGCCTAGAAGTGCACAAGTTGCAAAGTCCTTTAGGTTTTTCCTGGATTTAAGGATTTGAATGTTGCCATTAATTTCCTACTTTGGTTGTTCCTAATCGGTTGATTATTTTTGTTATGGATCAGGTCAAAAAAATAGAAGAATGTTTCTGACTGCGGAAGATTCAACAGCAGTTTATTTTATTGTGGGTTGTTTAAGTTCTTTTGTACTTGTATATCAAGTTTTGTGTCAACCTTGTCCTTGATTATAATCAGCTGAATCTCAATTTTAATCAAGTGATTGTAATTGTAACAACCCTGGCTACTGGCATCAAACTTCTTAGCTCCAGCTGGTGTAACTGCACTTGCTACAGAAAACGCCACCTTTCTGACGAGGTTTTCTGTTTTGTTGCTTCATTAACTTTAATTACTAAAATTTTCTAGCAGTGTAATCTTGGATGGCTATGGCGTACGGTAAACCTTTCCAATTAGCTGGTTAATCCCTAATTTTCCACAAAATTACTTTGTGGTGGGCCGTCTCGTGTATTCTAGTTGATGTAGATACTCGATTACTCGGCGGTCTGAAATCTGCAATTGGGCACCGACAGGGTCGTGCCACCGAAGGTCTCAACGTCTCCTCATTAAAGGTCTGGCAAAGGAATGAAACATGCAGTAACTGTGTTGTTTTCATACTCTCTGCTTTAATTGAATCGTTTTTAAGGCACTCGTAGCAGGTAAGTTCTCAGTTTCTATGTGAGAAGCCACACAGTTAAGTTATCAGCACCGGTAGCAAAAATCTCCCATTGAGGGAAGGTCTCTGTTCCCGAGTTCCAGGTGACCAGACTTCTTCCAAGAAATGAGAAAACTCATTACTTCGTTTATTAGGTTGAGTTGGATTTTGAAGTAGGGTTCAATCTGTTTTTTGTAAAAATCTACCTGTGCGCCATGCAACCCCACAGCATTATATATTCATTTTTTCTCTTCTTACAGGCCGTTTGCTGTAATGACGGAGAACACTGTTGTCCAACTGGTTACACCTGCAGTGGCCACGGCAAATGCATCCCAAAAACTCTGTAAAACTTTAGCATTTCTTGTTGCATTTTTATTTTCTAGTCCAAATATTGTATTTTTTATAAACTGGAATAAAGTTTTCTGTACTCATGGAATTCTATTGTTCAAACAAGCCTGAAGCAGCGTCAGAACATTGAGATCATCACATCAGTTTGTTTTTTGTTATAACTTACAGTCTGCACTGGAGATAACTAGTTCAGCTGATGATCACCTAGTCTGTACACTGGCCTCTTCACATTACACCATTCGAAAACAGTACGGCATGGCAGTCATGTACAGCTAAGCTGACAATCCTCATTCATCACCGAGAGTTAATTCTGATCTCATTTTTTCAATGGTGATTTTGAAAATTATGAAAACGTCTGAATGTACCTAATTTTACAACCTGGGTAGGTAGAGGAAATTCCTCGTGCTTCAACTCTTAAGATTTCCCTGAGTGCTGTCTCACAAAACAAAACTATCCAATTAATTGACTCCAAGTCGCCTATATCCTCCATGCCTGTCACTGACATTAGTCTACGTGTTTGACTTGCTTTTGTAAATATTTGAATGCAATAATAAAAAATGAATCTCTCACCCAAATACATTTTGGGTAACAACAATCCAGGTATCAACTCGTTCGCTAATCTAACCCCTTAGTTATATCTAAACTGTGCAGTTAGGAACCAGCCTTTTCCCTGTTGTGGATGGCTGTTTAGTTTCCTCCCAATCTAACAATAGAAAATTACTGTACACAAAGTTGTGATCGATTGCATGCATCCGGTGAATGGTTCCAATCGGGTCAGAAAGACTGACCACACTACGGATTCTTGCGTAATGCCTGGCAGTGGAACTTACGCTGTCATAGGAGGAAACTACTGTAATACTAAGTGTGTGTGATTTAAATTGAATTCTATTCTTTACTGTGGTTGTGTGGTACTGGAGTTGTAATTAGTGACGGGTTGTCCACAGCAATAGCACATGTTCAACATTTTCAGATTTACTTTACAACTTAGTAAAGTACTAATGCCAAGAATTTAAAGGGTTGGAGAGGAGAATTTGTAACTAAAAAAAAATCGCCATTGAAATGTTACATTTATTCCTATCAGTTCCACCCAATTTTTCATACGGCGCCACGCATTCCATCTGATTATTTTTGCTCATTTTTCAGCCCAAATCTAAAAGCAAACTACTGTAATTTACAACTAAGCTAAACTAAATAATAATTAAATACAAGCTAGTTTCGTTTAATTTTAGGCAGAAAACTGAGTAGAACTTCTCATAAAACTCGTGGCACCCTCTATAAATGTTTCAGAAGGGGTCTCGTCACAAATTCTCCAACCCTATAAATTCTTGCTACTGCTTATAGTTGGGATCAGTCAACGGCATTATCAGTAGCGCATTAATGGCTACATCCCTTTCGGTGTGAGCTTGGATCGAACACAGGTTTTACGAAGGATAATAGTTCTTGTTCTGTAAAAGAGCACGAGGATCGTTCAGAGATGGACTGCGGCAGTTATGAAAGGTTTACTGGACAGTTGCCGGAACCTTCCTGTTGTCATTGACGAAGAGTGGATCGGTGGTCGTTCAACGGTTTTAACCCTTTAAGGACTGTGCTTGTGCTAAGGGCTTATAACCGACTTGTAGGAAAAAAACGTAATAGCTTCAATCCCACTTTTTAGTTTTACTGTAATTAGGTGGCAGTTTTCAATCGGACCTGTAGAAAAGCTGTTAATGATTATACAGCGGGCGTACTTGTCCCTAAAGGATTAACTATGCCTGCGAACATTTCGTTGAGTGTTAAAATAATTGATTAAATAGGCCTGCGAACATTTCGTTAAGTGTTAAAATAATTGATCACGTTTGCAAGAAAAATGAAGGGTACGTATTGACGCAAGGGTACGACTGGTTAATTGGAAGTATGGAGATATCTTGGCTATAATGGTTTTAATTGCTTGTCAAGGTAGGCAGCAGCAAAATTAGGTCTGTAGCAGGTTGAAAAGGCTAAGAAAGGGGGAACTGAATACTGGTTTTCCCCTTTGGTGGTAACATTTAGTTGAAAATGGTGTCGATGGCATACATGTATGAAGTATGAACCATCTTTTGAATATGTGACTTATTGACTGTACATTAAACCAACCGTGTGGATAAGAATTGGCAAGTGTATTTAAGTGGCTAGTTGCTGACCAATACAATAACATCAGGATGCCTGTGCCAGATAATTATCGAATTGGTCAACATTTTTCCCCCAAGTCGTTAAAAGGATCTGTTACATCAATAAAAGAAAGTTTTCAGCAATTTACCAGCCATCATATCCGGCCCCTGCTGGCTCATGCCTCACAACTTCGTCTCCTGTTGCCCGGTCTGCTTGGGGGGCATGCCGGCTTGTATAGTGTTCAGCTGACGGCGCAGAGCTGTGCTGGTTACATATGCGTGAACGGCTCATATTTGTCGGAAATTGAATTTGGACACAATTTACAACAAATAATGTTCAAATCAATAATTGCATAATTCTTATCATGCTTTGTGGTGCAAGACGTTTATGAAATTTCCTGGGCACTCCCTTTAGTTATGAAAAGTGGTGTACTGCGTGACAAGAGGGGGCGTCTTCAAATGGAAGGATGTTATTCCAGAAGAAGTTGAATGGGAAGAAAATCAGGATGACAACCCCTATCGGGCTCAGATTTTTGACATGCGAACTGATGTAGGTGATCCTAATGGCACAAAAGCGGTGAAGGTCTCGCTTTCCTTGATCCATGGGAATGCTTCTGTGGAGCATAGCTCTACTGGACGGGTGAGCGATGAATAGAGACAAGTAATTTCCGCAGAATTCACAGAAGCTTTAAAAATTTTTTTTCGGAGTAGTGAGTTAGTGGACGTCTGCAACTTCAGAAAATTGCAGAAATGGGGATTCTTCTGTCAAAGGCCCCCCCCCCCCCCCCAGCACTACAAAACTTGTATTTTATCAGTAGTAATTTCATGAGCGTAGTTTTTTTTGCGATAAATCTTTTAAAGCACGAGTTGCATTCCAAAGCTAAAAACGTACCGAGCGCTTGCGCGAATGGGAATGTAACGAGTGCTTGAGAAAATTTATC
Source organism: Lithobius niger (assembly GCA_023313725.1). NCBI lineage: Eukaryota > Metazoa > Arthropoda > Chilopoda > Lithobiomorpha > Lithobiidae > Lithobius > Lithobius niger. The sequence continues at coordinate 90,390 of JAHWFP010053244.1, read as the reverse complement.
GATGCTTAACTACACTCGAGTTGTATTTGAAACGAGAATATACTGTTTCATTTAAATTTCAACCTGCACAATATGGCAGTGGTTTCATGCTCCAATTAAAAATTCCTGTGTGCACGAAATGATGAAAGTGTACAAATTGTTGCCATATGCACTCACCGGTTCATTTAGTGTTTTCAGGAACGGTTTTTTTCTACCGCCGCCTCCATGAATAAATTAGTTTTATTTCCCCAACGATCTATCACAAACTTTACAAGCCGTGAAAGCACACAACTTGTGGAATGAACATTTATCTCCATCAGGGCACTTCAACCAAATTAACCTGTTTTATTTTTAATGAAAATGTTGTTTATTAGATTTAAAATAGAATAAGATTCGTAACAATAAGTACCGCAAATATATACGTATTGGGGTTGCCTTTACCGCCACACTTAACATAGTAGCGGTGTTAGGCCTAACCAGACGCCACCACCTAACTGGAGCAATGTAACACGCTTCGGCATCGCTGATCTTCCGTCACCATGGTAACTAAAGATTAAGTGCCCATGCCAGGAAGTCAAACAATGCGTTACTTGACTATTAGGCAGTTGTGTGTTTAGATAGAGGTTTAGGCTGACCAAATGCATTTCTTTAATACGTTCGTTACGCAGTGGAAGCCAGGATACTAGACGAATTGATTGTAAATACAAGATGTAAGGGAGAGGCTGACAGTTTAATCTGATAAAATATCGTGTGGTCTTTTCCTGTCTATCCATTGGTTAATAGTAGTTACAAACTTATGAAGGCATATTTTTGAAGTGTTATTGAACAACCTTCTCTCTGAAATCACTAATCATACTCAAATCTACATTGATGTTTGCAGTCGTTGCACATTTTTAGTCCATATATGTGTGACTATGGGTCTATTTCGGTCGATATTTTGACACTGCAATGGTTATACATAAGGACCACTGACAGCACTGCGATGCATGTAAAGTTTTAAGAAGAATGGTAGTGCTATCATTATCATTCCCCCCATCAAGCTAATACCACCAATATTAGATGAAAGGTTAAATGAAAACCCTGACCATTGCCACAATTCGTAGCAATGGCGAAATTTTTCATTTAACATCTGAAGTAATAGTCGGTGGGATTAGCTTAGCGGTTGTTCGTTGGATGGGGTGATATCACTACTTTCTAAAGGGAACGCTTTTCAATTAGGCTTGGTGTAGCAACTTGGTTGTATCCACTTTTGTTCTGATATAACTACTTTGATATCACTTTTTTTTTAATCGTACTTTTGCCAGTGCCCAGTTGGCAGTTTTATATCACTACTTTCTTTGGGGGAACACTTTTTACGTCAATACATGGGTTACGCTTCGTACACCATGTAGAAAACTTGATGGCAGCCATTTTTATTCCAATAAAACTTTCACCCGCAGAAACTTAGCGGGTTCTTTCATCCTTGTGGTTTTTTTTTTTTTGTTGCATCTTGTTTTTGCAAGTGCCTGGATAGCGGTTTAAAGTTCGTTTTGGAACATTTTTGATGATACTGGACATGTGCCTAGTTGCCTGTTGTTTTGTGTGCATCCCCTACTGGTTTCACGAAAATCTGAAGTTTGCCATGCATTTTAATTAGTAAGGCTGTGCCGGTGCCACTTTTCCCGATACCGGTGTCAGTTTACCCGGTTCCGATCCCAGTACCGGTACTATTGGTCATGTGCCGATACCGGTGTCGATGTCAAACGATAACTTAATAAAGAATACAGAGCGTGTTGATACATCAATAATTTAATGGTGTACACAAAGAATTGTTTGCTTAACAATTTGTAGCTCAACGAATTCATGTAATGTTTTTTTCAGTGTTGACTGTAGACATTTTATACTTATAGGCCTTTCCTTTACTGACTTAGTTGTATGCTAAATAATTTCAAAATATTCTGTGAAGAAACTTATAGGGTGTTTAATTTTTAGTAGCGTTGGGAACAATACGCCATATTAGTCATGCATGAAACTGCCAATTCTGGAAAAAAACCAACCGATGCCGGTACTTTTTCCGATACTTGTTAACCCGGTGGCGTTTCGATACCGGTACTGCAGCCGGTCCCGGTACTAGTATTGGTATCTGCACAGCTTTAATTTTAACACATTTCTTATGAACAATTGGTATACTACCATAAATAATATACGGTGCGTTAGTCGTATCTGACGCTTCATATCGCTCTGAAGTAATAAGCGGCCTTTAATAAAAGAGCAGTGTTGTCTTTACTGTTATGCAGACCGCGTCCTTGTCGTCATGATTTAACACATTGCCTACACAGGAAGCAACTTTTCCTTTGTCTTGCTTAACAGTGTTACTAACTGGGGAGACACATTTTTGGATCGCAGGTGGCGTGTTCCCAACCTTTGTGGAAATAGCATTACGAATGATTGCAATCTTTGCTGTTAGATACTCTTCCAATATATACTCGTCAGTCTGTCGAATAAAATATTTTATCTCGATGGAGAACTTTTTAGGAGTACTACTTCCGTTCTTCAAAATCGGAATATCAATGATCTTTACACCGTTTTTCACATTGACACAGGTGGCGCAAATCAGCTGATGGGGTCAGGGCGAAAGACCACCTACTTCATCAAATTTTCGGCTGAATGACCGCATATTTATTTACCCTCCCCATCCTCAAATTTGCTAAAACCGTGAATCCATGGCTTTCAGATAAAATACCATACTCAGTGACCCCTAATGCAACAATGACCTAATTGAACAATGACTTTCTGACAATGAAGTCCAACAATGTGAACTTGGCGGGCGGACCACTAGTCGAGTGGGCAGATCTTGCAGAGGGAAAAGATTCATTGCATGGTAAGCTTAAGCTGAACTATCATTGACCGAACAAGTGTCACAACTTGTGACACACTACTGCTCTCAAACTTTCGACACAAGACTGGATAGACACACTCGACTGGCTATTCAAATTTTCAGAACAAAATTTTTTCTGATGATAGCACGTTTACGTTAACGAAAAAAATGAGGGACGCTATTTGGATTGATCCAAAGGACAGCCTACTTATCACCGTCATGACACTTGTAGCACTCCTACTCCCTCAAAATTGCCGACACTTGCCAAATGGAGTTAAGCTGTAGTTGCATCAATCCTAATAATTGCTACTGCTCATTTTTTAGCTTCTTTCTTACCCTCCTCATACCCAACCATCACCACCAAAAAAAAAAAAAAATACAAAAAATTGCACAATTTTACTTAAAAAGTGTTTATTATAGAAGTGGGTTCAATTTTTTTTTTAAGTTTAATTGTCGACTCGAAAGCAGTTGTACAGGTCGAAAAATGTAGGCCAATTAAACAATAAATTAACATTACCATTATTTAAGTATAATTCATACACGTTATTTGCAACTTTTTTTTTAATAAAAATCCTACCTCATTTATTGCAACACAATAAAGTATTTTCGTGAATTGTACAGTTTGAGCATGTTGGAAGTACCAGTGCAAAAGACAGTCAATGTTCTGTTCACTCGACTTGTAACATTGCAGATACAGCCAAATGTAAGCTAACTCAATGGACAAATCTCAGGTTGTTTCATGTGAAAGTGCAACCTCTAAAAATATTTTTAAACTTATTTTACCTAACAATAATGAGAATATTATTGATGCATGAATGAAAATTCGGATGATGGCGAGTCCCTTAAATGTTACAACCTCATGCATGGTCAGCCAGCTGTTCAAGTAAGTGTCGTCTTCGTTTTTCTAGCTCCTCTTCACTCAGTTCACTCTCCGACGTGTCCCAGCCGCGCTGGAAAATAAGATCAGCAAATACAAAAAAACAACGCTAGAGCTTCCATACCTTGGTAACAAGCAAACAAATAGGTAGTTTTACCCCATGGTAAGACAATGTCTTAAGATAAGAGGTGTCACACATTAAATGCCAAAAGGCACTTATACCTACAGCCAGAACAGACTAGTATTTAGTTGATACTAATCCCTACCTTATACCTTTCCATACAAAATCGTGTTGTTCCCGACCCGGGACACAAACATTTTAAAGGCCCACTTAAAATATCCTACCTTTATTAAATACATAGTTTTCACTTATCATAAAATACTTACCTTAAAATTTAAGTAATTTCCTTTTGAAAATATGGTGTGCTCCATGCCAAACAGTAACCCTAAAATTGTAAGATAATGTTTCAGCTCCCCACTAGAGCAGCACCCCGTATTACATATACCACTGATGCCGGCCCATAGATCCCTACTTTCGTTTCCCAATTCATAGTTGCAGGTTGGTGTGTTGGTTCCCTAAACCTAAGTATTTTAGGATACGTAACAACTATTTTTATGTTTAAAACTACATTTATACTTGTCTCCTTATCACTACGAGTGGTACAAACCTACTCCACCTCTTCATTCAGTTGTCGCCTTTGGCAGTCTAGCCGAATCTGTGTCCACTGATGCAACTACTGGCAATAATGAGGTTTTTATCTCCCAGACTTCCAGAAGCCACCGGAACATTCTGAACATAGTGGCTGACGAAAATCATCCTATTCCTCCATGAACATGCAAAGTTAGGTTCTCATAAGTTCTCATACAGTTCTCATTAAGTTCTCATACAGGGGTATCACTGCCACAAATGCTCATGAGGCGAGTCTGGTAGAATGGTTTGGCTCGGAGACTGCTCGCATGCTTTTTTTGGTAACTTCACACATCCATAATTCCACAGCGACGTATATTATGGGCCGTGCAGGGGATGCGAGGTGGTGTATGTTGGTGGGACGAAGACACAGCTGCAGGTCCAGATCCATGAACACGTTGGAAACACGCGACAAGCAGATAAGCGCAACGAAATTGCCCAACACCACCGGAACACCAGATAGCATGGAATAATACATCTATCCTACTTAAATCCAACACTAAGCATGAACCCCACCTGCGTGCCCTCGAGTCTCTTGCTATAAAGAGGTTTCAACACCAACAGGTGCCTCTGATGAATATTACTGGAACAACCTTAGTTAGGGCCGATGTGGTATTAAACTTGAGGAAAGATGAAGCCTCTCCGAAGTCGCACAGATCAGTGGTGGAACGGATGAGCACGTGAAATTTGAATATCTCCACACCAGCATGTACAGCTTATTTTTTCCTGAAGATGATAGCTGGAAAGTCACAAAAAATTTAAAGCAGAGCTTGCGATTAGTTGTTCTGTCGTGGTAAAGTGTGAGTGTTTAGGTTTACGATGACTGAAATTTACCACTGTAACCAATGTTTACCGATTTTTATTACTTTGACCCGCCTGGCAAAAGTCTTGCCGCTCACCATAGCTGCAAGTTTACCCTGACGTGCAACTGTATAGCAAGGGTGAAAAAAGCTTAATGAAGTAAGAAGGGATGATTCCAGAGGTACCAAACGCTTAAACAAGTTGAGAAATGGCCATATGTGATATAGTTTCGCCTCTGCCAACAAGAGAGGTGACTGACCTAAAAACCGACCTGTAGCCCTTGACGGTTGCTGTCGATAAACCACTTTGGAAGAGAGACTTCATGGATCTGGTGAGGTCTGGCGCGGATGGACTGCAAGGTTCTGCACAACCCATCCTACTCCTAATTCATAAAAGTGCCCATAGAAACGGAAAAAAAAAAAGAGGACAGGTTTACAACCTTCCCCAGCCTAGGCTTGCTCAGGAGGTCAACTACCTGTGAATGGTCAATGAACAATATAAAGAAGCAAAACAAGGACTGAGAATGGTAGTTTTCTCTGAAGGCAAACAGGATTTCCCCCCTCCCTCCGGGGCTCCACAGTCAGAATGTATGCAAACAGAGTTATCATGCGTCAAAATTCCAGGGGAAGACCATGTCCTTCCTTGTAGTTCGACCCTTGCCCATGTTTCGAACCAGGGTGTCTGCGTCAAAAGGGGTGAAAGACGAGACCAGAAAGTCCTAGACCTTCTCATGGGGCTAGTAAGATTTGGCAGATAGCGTATCGCCATTCCTCCCTGTTGCAGCTCTGCACAAAGAACGCGCTGATGATGAAAAGACAAGATGACCGTGATTTCCCGTGTGTCTACTTCTCACCCCAGAAAAGGCCATGAGAGAGACGCGGAACTATTCCACTACCTCGGTCTGAGAGCCAAGGCGAGAGGAACATTTGTATCAAACTACTGCTGCCAAATTCAAAATAGGGGGTTAAAAAAACCCCTCATTTCAGGACCAACTGATACATAAAGTACCGTCCTATCTTGGATTAAAAACTACACTTCGTTACGGGATAACCCACTTGCTACAATTACCGCTCAAGTAATGCGTGCAAACCTCAGGCCAGAATTATCTAGTTTCTCAAATTCGCCACGAGAGCACCAAGCCGACAACAGCGGAAGTGACTGAGTAAAGCTTTAGCGTCATTACTGCGGCGTCGTTATATGCAGTTTCGGTTTCGACTATGGAAAGCGAGCTACGAAGCAACGAAGCAACTCAACTTGCGGCTAACTTCATTACAATTTCAGTTTTAAAAATCGCGTACATTTTAGTGGGACACGCGTGGACAAAAATAAAAATGCAATTCTAATGATAAAGAAGATAAAGATAATTTAGACGAACTGTTTCGTGTTGTACCGCTCTGTGGCCGTGAAGCGACTAAGACTTGGTGATCACACGTCGCCATTGGATTTCTGCAGAAGTAGTTGGAGACAACAGTTTGTGGCCAGATGGCGCACCAAGTTTTGATTGAGAGTACTCTGGACGCTACCGTGGCTAGATTTCGGAGCGAGTGAATAGGGCTTAGTCCTACCACACGTGAAAAGATATCAGCATACCAAAGCAGGAGGGGTTGAAGTATTAAATCCATCTATACTTGCCCAATGAATATGGGGAAGACGAAGATTTTTTTTTGGGGGGGGGGGGGGGGGGGCCCCAGGTTCAGGTTTGAAAAAAATTTCCAATCATTTACACAAAGACAAAACCCAATTCCACTTCAACAAGAATTCAACTAAAAGGAATTCAA
>JAHWFP010053244.1:56742-83010 GCA_023313725.1 Lithobius niger | reverse complement strand
CAAAACCCAATTCCACTTCAACAAGAATTCAACTAAAAGGAATTCAAAAACGTCCCGGAAACTTCCTGGCCCAAGATTCAAAACTGGATAAGTTGGTATGGGAAATAAAGAGAGCCAATGAAGATCCTCCTGCTTCAGAGGTATGTAAAAGTTCCATGGGGACACCAGAGTGTTCCATCAGGGTAAAACCAGAACAGCTACAAGACTGTTTCTAAATGATAAGAGTTACAACCATTGAATCAATAAGTAAGATGTAAAAATGGATCTAAGGAGACGAGTTTCCCACCTTAGGTTCACCTCCGAAGGTGGTCCAGAATGCCAATTTAAGCTACTGCAAAGGTTTCATTCACCAAACAAAACAAACTCCTTTAATTCCAAGGCTCAATGAGAAACGTAAAATATCACCCCCATTGTAGATTTTTTTAAATGAGTGAAACAATACAGATTCTCTCTTTATGTGATGTGCTCAGGAAACATGAAATTCTAAAATTCTATACCAGTGTATCTAAACATTTCCATTTTTAAATATATAACCATATCTATAAATAAATCTTTCATAATTAAAGTCATGATCGAGGTTCCGATCGGAACCTACCCGCAACGCGAATACGGCATCTTGCAAAATACCACATAATTTTATTGAGTGTCGAAATACGCCGTACTTCCACGTATACAAAAATGTACCTGCCCTGTGAAAATGCTAACAGAATATGTGCCACCGGTCACGAATCACGGAGACGAAATTGTGACCACGTGGCAGGCAATAAAGCGAAGATGTTTCAAATTGAGTGAGAAAACGGGCAGGAAACACCAAATCACTGGAGTGTCAGCATTTCAAAACACTCCCAAAAGTGGAATGAAGCTGCTGTGAGGAGGAGGAAAGGGGAGGATGGGGTGCACACACAGAGTAACGCAACCAAACTGAACCAGTTCCAAAAAATACTGGAAAAATGCAGCGCGTGTTCAAGAATGAAGATTAAAAGAAACTAGAAAACCATGAAAGCACTGTTCACTGCTTCGCTCGCTCTGCCAGAGGTAAGCGGACTCCGTGGCCACAGGGTGAACAAGAGAGCTCTGAATTCCGAAACCCCACCAGTCATAGGAAATAATCAGTATAAAAAACCGGACCAAAGATCAAATGACGGTCCTAATAATCGTGAATTCATGATCAAATCCAAGGAAAGGGTTAGCGAGCCATGTTTAATTGCAAAACACCTAATCTTTTTCATGAGTACAACAAAGCCAGGCCATTAACAATGCCTCTGGTTTCTGGCTGCATGGATTTAACTGTCAAAGACAGTGCAGAAGAGAAATTTGGAGATGCAGGGGATGGGGGGGAAGACACATGGATCAAGACAGCTGCTGTCCCAAGACACCAACAAAGCTATTAAGTGCTCATAAAGGGAAGGTTTCTCAGCTGAAGGCCTGGGTCTGTAAAGATTAACGCCCTAAGGCAGGACGGCACAACACCCCCTCCCACCCCTCCAAACGCTGGCAGAGCAACGGGACTGCATTCTTTGCAAATCGGTGAAAAAATTATCGTAAGCATTCTCGGAGAATCGGGGAACTCGAATCTTATCTAAAGCCAGTTTAGCCTTAAAGCTGTCTAAGGAACGCTGGTCAGTATCAATGCCAGAATGGTCATTCAAAGTCTAACATGTTTAAAAATACTGCAAAACGTTCTAGCCAACAGTGCGACAATAAAATGCGGTGACAAAGACATGGGCAGATGTCATGACAATGACGCTAATGTGATGTTATGCACGTGCGACGTGCAGAGTTATGCACATGCGACATATGTGACAATAAGTAGCTAGCATCCCCCTGCTACATCTGCCCACGTCTTAAGTCACCACATTTTATTGTCGCATTGTTGGCTAGAACGGTTTGCAGTATTTTTAAACGTGATGGACTTGGAATAACAATTCTGTCATTGATACTGACCAGCGGTCCTTAAGATAGCTTTTGGGCTAACTGGCGTTAGATTAGATTTGAGTTAGGCTATTGAGATGGTCGCAGTTAGGCTATTGTATGGCTGATGGGGAGCTTGTCGGCCTGAAAGTCGTCTGACGTAGAAACAGGATGTGTGGCTGTTAACCTGTCCGTCTGAGCACTTTGTGATATAACGAAGAGGAGACTGACGGCTCATCAGCTATCCACCACCACCCTCTTACTCCGAACGCGCCTATCATCTGAGCTTTTATCACAGCCAGAGGAGGACATCGAGCATTTAGATCCAGTCTTCATGCCACTTGGCTTGGATGCACTGTTGGCAGACGGAAGACCCCCCACAATATTTCTTCGACTGTGAAGCAGAATCCGTCATCTTGTGTTTCCTTCTTGAAACGTAGACCGCTTCTTTCCTGTGGCTGCAGAGGCTGAACTTTCTGAACGCTTGGTCGGCGAGACAGCCGTTGCATCCATTACGGGAGGGGATTCATGAGGGTAACACGTAGGCCATTATCGCGTTAACAAATCGATGACGGTGACCTCTTCAAGCAGAACATCCAGCAGCGCAAGATCGGCTATCACCAAGTCATTATCGAATGCCACGCACAACTAGGTAGTGACAGGAGCCTTACCACTTAGCACGTCCTGGCACGTGCCTTCTTCCTTCTGGTTCTGGGTGACCACTGTCGTATGCTAGAATGATCAGGCGATTCGAAAGTTGGGACAGGCAATACTGTGACATTTTTGGACTGCATTCAAAACAGTTTATTCCATTCTCTTTTCCAAGGCCGCCAAACTAGCAGAATTAGTCGAGTTAAGTTTATCACATGGCTCAGACATGGCTGGAAATCACATTTAAACTAGCAGGGTTGAGTACTTGGGTATCGTCATTCGCGCGTTTCCTACGCCCAGAATAACATTTGAATTCTCGAGGCAAAAAGGTTGACCGTAGAATATAAATTAATGTTAAAATCAGCACACACCTTAATTTGGTAGGTACAAATTGTCTTATCACCCAGACCGAAATCTTTACGTAGGTGTGTATCCAACGAAGTGGCCTCGAAGTGCAGATCGAATCCACAGAGTTCGAACTCGTCCATGTTTTTTCAAACTTCGCCAATTTCCTCTTCGGAATAGGATTTACAAATTTCAGAGGGGTGGTGTGGAAATCACAGCTTCTTCACTTGCGGCCACGAGTGCGATAATCAGCAGCACGACACACACGTAAGAAGTGCACACGTTAGACGTGGAGTAGGCTTACTCAGCGTAGAGCAGAGACGTCACCTTCTTGCTGTACCCAGAAACGAAAGTGTGGATCAACTGAATTATGTAATATGCGGTACTACTCTATTGGGGAGCCAATGTGTTGCTCCCCAATACCTACAAAGGGTTAATGTTGGCCATGCAGCATATTTTGTAAACGAAAATAGCTAACATTAAAGGTAAGTATTTTAAGGACCAAGTAAAAACGTATACTCAACAAAATATATGGTTTTTCAGCATTCACCATGGTTTAAATTCTTGTAAATACATTATAATAAGTTTTTACATTAGGTGGTTATACTTTTTTGTTAGTATATCACTCCGCCGCCCTCCTTTTTGTAGGTATTGTGATTATACTCAGTTATGCCATTACAGCTACACAAATACGGTCAAAGAAGCAAGTGCTTTGTTTGAAAGAAAGATAAGCTGTTCGTTGAAGTTAAATGCGCTACAAAGGCTTGGGCATCAACACAAGTGCTAGTGAGTTTTAGGTACTGACAATGATTTACTGAAAACAATGACCGAGGAGAACTGAATATTTGTGTGGTGTAACAAAACAATATAACGTAACAAGCATCTGAACATTAAACTAAAAGTGCAACATGCAAAAACAATAATGCCTTAGTTGCTTTTGTACGTTGCATTTTTTTGCTAACGCTGCTTAGCATGTAAAAAGAATGGGATTGGATCTTTCACCCAGTCCGTGAAAATAAAGATTTTTGGATTATTCGAAGCTGATGATGTATCTCTTGCTTGGCTACCAAGATTATCCACCTTAGTTGCCAAGTGCCGCAGCAGCTTAAAAAATTCCAAAAAGGTTTAATTTTCAGAGACCAGGTAACAGATCCAACCCCATCATTTCAACATAAGCAGAGCAATTATTGCAAAGACTGATGCTTATATGAGGTGTATCATATTTCTTCGATTAAGTGCTGTGCGTCAATACGTGCAAGTTTTCTTCAGAAAAGATGTTCAACTTATGCGTGCTGCTCTTTGGCATGTGACAAGCTTGTAATGCATGTAGTGCCTAACTTGTGAGGATATTTGCGCACAGTCAAAACAATTTAAGACACCCCAATTTCGTGTCGGATTTCAAAGAGCTATTCACAGTGACAGACATACCCGAAAGGAAAATTGCAGTGGCAAGTAACAAACTTGGGTAAAGTACGTTTTACCAGGTCCCACATAAAGGAAAGCCCATGAGGGTAGGCCAAATTTATAAGGGGGGCAAAGACGGCAATTGCCCCCCTCCCCCCCCCCCCCAAAAAAAAAAATACCTATTATGTATATATATATAAATATGACAATTCACAAAATGTTTATCTGTACTTCATGCCTTTGGCAGTTAGGCTCGTCACAATTTTTAATTTTTAAAATTAAAATTTGTGATAAGCCTCGCTACCAAAGGCAGGTAAGGCTTGTAACAGATCGGGTTAACGAATATGCTGTTGTAGTAGGCATGTACGACGATATTTTGTTTCTGTAAAAACCCACGTTTAAAAGTATGGCTATGATGTTGTGTACGCTGATTGTGCAGCAGATGACTTTTCACGTCTGGGACTTAATCAGTGGTGGGAATTGATCCGGCATTCGCTTGGCTGGCAGCCCACCACTCTGCACCACGAGACTGTGCTTGCTTACATTGTTCTGGGTTACGGAGGACCCCTCGTAACATCTATGGTGCACGTTGGAACTTTGAATTAATTTTTTTCCAACTTTTGTGGGGTAGCATGCAAGGGTTTCTAAGAGAGCCAGCTGTAAATGTACAGAGGCATGCCCAGGAAGCTTGTTTGGGAAGGGCAAAGGAAAATAAAATTTGAAATGCGGAAAAAAAAATTAGCCAATGGGCCCAGAAAGGAGGCGGAGGGTGTTAGTCCCTCGAAGCTGTATAAAAACAATTCATTTTCATAATATTTAGTGCCTTTGGAACGTTTCAAAGAACAATTTCCAGTATTTTTTGAACTGCTATAAATGTGTTATTTGATTACCAATACTGTTTTTTAACTTGGGGGTGGGATAGGTGAGGGGGTGACAGCAGTGGCGCACTTGACCCCGCCCCCTCTTGATGCGCCACTGAAAAAGTATAATATTTTTAGTAATCGTGAAAGAATTTCAAAAGATTGCGAGAAATAGATGCAGCATGGATCTTGTTTAAAAAATGTATTTTCTGAATTTTTCGCTTGCAAAGTTTACTTGTCACCTAGAGATAGGTGGAACCTTACTACACTGTGTTTGGACCCAGTAGAATGTAACAACAGACATAGGGCGAGAATCGCTGATGGACACTAATGGCAACCGCTGTCGAGGCATTACCAGGCTGACGTGATCAAGTTGCTATTACTTGTTTAGGGTACAAGTCGGTCCCGTAAATAACATTTTGGGTAAATGGTGTAAATGTGCTTTTTTTTCTACATATTCCATCTCTCGTTTGGAGTCACGACCCCATTCTGGCAATTGTGGAAAAACTAATCACATGGGCTATTCAATGTAAAAAATACTTTGTGCTGTTTCAACCTAATAAATAGGTATGAAAAGTAATACTCATGCTACGATTAGTCCAGGTAACTTCACCTACAACAGCGTTCAATGAAATTAAAACTGTAAAGACGACGACGGCTTGCCAACTATTGTGGACTTCACGTCTCCCACCTCTTGGCTCGATGTCATTTGACCGGCATGCTGGAACGCAGACGTCTTTTAGCGCTGCATTGGAAAAATAAAATTCTGGAAATGTTGAATCAACTGACCGGGAAATGAAACCCATAGCTTTTCTCCCAGATGACTGTGTGACAAGAGATGGAATAAGAAGCAATGGTTGCAGTATGGACACACAAACCCCTGGCCTTATGTATTTAACTTATTTAATGGATCATTCCAGTCTACCAACCCTCTCCAATGGCGGTCGCCACTCGCCATTTGGCGAATGTAAATCAACATTTGGCGACTTGGAATTTAGCCCTACTCGCCAAAACGGCGACTAGCAATAAAAAATTACGCTCAAATAGGGATATATCGGGAACCGTATAAGCTAGAGATGGACGGTTTGCGGCGTTATGCTCAGGTTTACTAGGGCTATACAACAGCCTTTTCTGCAACAGTACTGGGGTAAAAGAAAATTTTACAACTCTATAAATGCATAAATTAGAAAAACCATGCATTGTGCAAGATGTGTTTGGTATGTGGCGAGTAGAAATTCTGAAATGGCGAGTACTATTAAAGGTGTACTGGCCAAGTGGCGACTGCAACTGGAATGACATTCGAGAGGGTTGCAGTCTACAATGTACATTGAGGAGATATTGTAAAAGAGTTGCATAAGACCTAGTGGTGTTGGGCAATATTATGGCTTTGACCCAGCGCTTGACGGGAAGAGAGATCCACTCAGCGACTGTTTTTACTACAAATTTCATGATTGGTTTTCATGACAAAATAGCTCAGCCAGGAAATATGCTGACGCATAGATAAGAAGTAGGCTCTGATGCTGGTTCAAGTTTATACTCATTTGCTTTTTAATATACCATATGGCTTCAATTCAAGTGATAGATAATTACATGATTCATCAAATGCTACCATAAACTGATCAAAGTTGACTGCTCCTCATTACTACGGAACTTTACATACTTCTGCCGGCACTAAAATGAACCATAGGCGCCCAATCTTGAATTTAATTTGGGGTTTGGACGTCACAAAGTACCCAGGTTCTTAATCGGTGGTTAGTACGACTGTCTGATGTACCAGCGGTCCTGGGTTCAAGTCTGGCCTCATCCAACCCTGGCATTCACGGGAAGAGTAGGGCCCTGTGATGTCTCATGCTCATTTCGATTGTGGCATATAAAAGAACCTACAAATTTCCGATGGGATTTAACTAGCAAAATTGTCCCACTCTCCTTCTGGCGCTAAGGCTAACGCTTGGTGTGTGTCATACAACAGGTTCTTAATCCAGAAAATGTGGTGTACTTATTTTAACCTATTACTTCGGCCACGTTATTTTTGAAGAACTTTCATGGTCAATGATGCAAAGAAAGAAGGAGGAAGTACAGATGGTTGAGTTAACGTTCCTATAGTTACAGATTTGTAGCAGGGTTCTTCTAGGTCTGCATGGCTGGGAGCGGCTTTTTAATGCTACCACAAATTCTTACGAACTAAGTCAGTATTTGGAACAGATTTTGCACACATCTCATCGAAGCAATAAACCATCTTGTTCCATCCAAGACTTAGAACTAAAGAAATACTGTTAATGAAAGTGCAGCACCTCTGGATGCTATAGTCAGTTGTGTAGATAGGGTTTTGTAGTGAGGGGGCAACACTAACATTTTAGCCTAATGGTGTGGAGGGAGAAACCCAAAACAGCTAAGGGGTCTGAGGGAGCTTTGTTGAGCTCCAACAGCGTGGTCTGGGGCAGAGCCCTGAAAACTTGCACATTTTTGCTATTTTACAGTATTTTCTGGCCTTGTAAAGTGAAGTTGGAAACGTTTTTATAAAATCAGTTTTGCTGACCGCAACATACGTATAAAAAGAGTTAGTAACGTAAATCTTTAGTTTTTCATAGCTAAATACTTCAAAATACCAGTGTTACCTGGTTAATTTTAGTTTCTATTGCCTTCTGAAAATACACATTACCTGATTTTAAGCATTCTCTTCTCTCCTAATGCTGAGAGAGAATGCTGTGAGAGAGAGATTTAGAGAATTTAATTCGATGATATCCTTCCACATCGCTACCCACTGCGCATCCTACTGTGCAGCCCTCCTTCATATATAAACTCGAACAGAGCGTGTGGCTCATCTTTTCAATCCTCTAATGTGATTAGATGACGACTAGAGGGGAGGAGGGTGGGACCACATGTAATGCATATTTTCAGAAGGCAATAGAAGCCAAAATTAACCAGGTAACACTGGTATTTTGAAGTTTCTAGTTACCAGTTGAAAATATACATTACCTGATTTTAAGCATTCCACAGACTTTGTCAAGGCAGCGGGTGCCATTTGACTAAGTCCCCTCAGGGTAGCAAGCGGTTCCCAAACAAACAAGAGCAAGGGGGTTGAAGGACATGCCGGGCGGCAACAAAGGGCCCGATCCGATATAATCCATCTGCTTGGCGTGACATGTCTCGGAAATAATGTGAAGTAAAGACAGTTGGACTGCGCCAGGACGCTGCTTCCATGATTTCTGCAACAGCAATGTTGCTGTAGTGTGCCCAGGATGTAGAGATAGCTCTAAGTTTATGAGCTGTAACGCGAATACCATTGTCAACACAATTGATGTTAGCGGCTTCATAAGCCTGCACAATGACAGTCTTGAGCCATGAAGCAATCATACGTGATGAAGTGTCTTCAGTTTTGTTGGAGAATGGAAGGAATAATTGTGTTCGGTGACGACAAAATGGTTTGGAAGCTTTAAGGTAAAAGCGGAGTGCACGTACTGGACATAAGCTCTTTCTCGATCTTCGCCGAGGATTCGTGAAAGTGACGGAATGATGAAGGGACGAGGGCGTTCTTCTGGTTTCTGTGTTTTGGCACGGAAAGAAGCTCAGGGAGTGACAGTGACACTGCCATAAATATAGAGGAAAAAACAATCCGATTCAGTGGCAGAGAGGGCTTGACGTTCACAGCAGCGGAGAGCGGCTGCAAGGGCGATAAGGAAGACTGTCTTTCTGCCAACATGTTTTAGTTGACTGGATACCATCGGTTCATATGGTAGGTTTAGGAGTGCGTTGAGGACAACTGAAAGGTCCCAGTCCAGAAACTGCTTTGCCACTCAAGGATTGTAGCGATGAAAGGAATGTCCAAAGATGAGACGAAAGTCCTCTAGAAGATGGCAGTGACCAGCTGCTCGGAAGACTGCGTTCAAGGCTGAACGGTAGACGAGGATTGAAGATCCCTTTAAAACGCTTTTAACAGGCTTGTAAAGAATCGGAGCAGTTGGGCAGCAGGGGGAGGGACAGGATCAACCTGTTCCTGAAGACACCAATGAAACCACCGCTGCCAGTGGCTGTCATAGATTTTGTTGGTTGACGTCCTGACGGTTCGTGATGCAATGCAATGGGTTTCTTCAAAAATTCACACTGTTCGGAGGAGTCCGAAGATAACATCCACCCGTGAAGGCGTAGTGCCTGGGGGTTCGGATGGAGGATCGATCCTTTCCGTTGAGTAAGTTGATCCTTGCGGAGTGGGAGTAGACGAGGAATGTCGAGCAGGCTGAGGAGGAATGGGAACCAATCCGCCGCAGGCCTGTCCGGGGCTAAGAGAAGGAATCGTCCATGGCATTGTGTGATCTTGCGGAGGACCAGAGGCAGAAGTCGTGGTGGTGCATAAGCGTAGAGATGGTTCCAATCCAGTGTCAGAGCATCCACTGCCCAAGTGCGGGCGTCTGGGAGAGGACTGACGAAGAGGGGAAGTCTGGCATTCAATCTCGTGGCAAATAGGTCGACCATGGGTTGGCCCCACAGAAGGAAGAGATTGGTGCAAATGGAGAAGTGGGGGGGTCCATTCGCTTGTGGATGGGGAACGGCATGAGAGGGAGTCGGCAATGACATCGAGGTTGCCAGGGATATGGAGGGGGGAAGTAGGGTGATTTGATGGTGGATGCAAAGTTGGAAAATTTCAGACGTGATGTTGTGGAGAGACTGGAAACGAGTCCCGCCCCCTTTCCGAAGGTAAGCTATGGCAGTAGTACTGTCCACATGTACTTGTACCACAAGCCCTGACAGATAGGCTTGGAAGTGTTGCAGACCCAAAAGAACCGCACTGAGTTCTAATAGATTGATGTGGTCGGAGTGATTGGCTTCCCAAGTCCCTGAGATTGACATATTGTTGGCATGAGCTCCCCCATCCTGTCAAGGATGAATCTGCAAAGAGATGGGCCTGGGGGATCGGTTTGTGGAGAGGGATCGATCCGATTAGATTGGTTATGTCTAGCCACCAGTTGAGTGTTGAGAATGGGAAGGTGTGGTCGAGACGTCGAGCTGGGAGATGGAGAGCTTGCTGGGGATCGCTCCAATCGCAGCTCGGAAGTGATCCCCGTCCGTAGGGGACAAGGTTCGCAAAGGAATCTAGAGTTACGATCAGGGAGGCTAAGTGTCGAAAGGTGTATTGGGAAAGGCGGAGGATGGATATAGCCGCAAGTACATGATTTTCGATTCGTTCCGGGGATGGCATCACTGTGGCGTGGATGAGATCGAAGTATACTCCTAGGAAAGTGAAGCGTTGGGCTGGCTGAAGGCGAGACTTGGGTATGTTGATTCCGAATCCTAGACGATGCAAAACGGATATGACGATGGAGAGGTTGCTGGTGAGGATCGACGGTTCACGGTGTGGTAGAAGCCAGTCGTCTAAAAAGGCGTGAATACGAATGCCTTGCTGATGTAGGTGAGCTAACACAGGAAGAAGCACAAGTGCAAAAATTCGCGGGGCCGCGCCCCCGCCCGCGCAGCGTTGAGCCCAAATGGGAGGCAAAGGAACTCGTAAATGGCCCCGTCGTAAAGAAACCGAAAGAGGTGCAGGACAGACGCATGAAGGGGAATGAGAAAATATGCGTCCGCTAAGTCTAAAGAAATCGTCCAATCCATAGGTCGAACGGAGTTGCGGATTGACACAGTTGTTTCCATTTGAAAATGAGGATTGCGAATGAAACGATTTGAGGGGCTGAAGATTGAAAATGAGGCGGGATCCTCGGGACAAAGGAAAATGCTGCTGTAAAAACCTGGGCGATCGAGCTGCATACTTTGCGGATCGCACTCTTGTCTAAAACCGAGGATATTTCTGCGCGAAGTAGAGCTGAGGGTGTAGTTTCGAAGTCCCAAGGAGGCTGGCGGAGTGGAGGTGGGAAGGAGAAATTTTCCCCTTCATCTGGAACGAGGAGGGGATCGATGGCGTTGGCGGTTCGGAGTAGAGGATTGGCCCAGGAACTATCCGCGGCCGCGGGCCTGGGCCCGATTTGGAAAGGGAGAGGAAGACCTGTGAAGGAATGGTAGAGGAGCGGTCATAGTCCCTTTTTGTGAACCTTGATCCTCTCTGTGAGTGTCAGAACGAGGCGGCGGAGCGTTGTACGAACGTTTGAATTGGCATTTCTGAGTGCGAGGCCTGCGATAGATGTCCAAGTGAGGTGCGGCCTTGGGTATTAAGCCGCGAAACAATGTTTCGGATTCATGGATTGATTGATTCCGTAGATCGTACCGTGTAGAGTCGTGAAGGTTGGATGTGGTGTTGAGCGCAATTTCCCGGAGTAGGATCGTAGAATTGAATAACGCTCTAGTAAACCAATTCATGGCGTGATATGTGGCAAAACAACTCTTACAAAAAAAACTTGATTGATGAGAGACGCTAGTTGGCGGGTGTTGTCCGGAGGTGGATCAGCATAGAGACGTTCACAAAGTGCATTGGCCACCGTGCTGAGGACATCCGCGTGGGAAGCGGCTCGAAGCCCAAAGCGGAGTAGGCGGTCGTTATCACGGAGCATGTAAATGGAGACAGGCCCGACGTGGGAGAAATAGCGAGGAGCCAAAATCTATTTTGGCATCCGCTGTTAAAAACTCGGATTGAGGATACGTAAAGAAGTTGCGGGGATTGGACGTGCCATCGCCGATGGGTTTGAAGAAGAAGTTTTCACGACCGGGGCATGGAGGAGGTGGTTCCTTGTCTAGTTCTAAAGGCGTCCCTTTGCCAAGAAGAATACCCCGAGTCCGAAGGAGTGTGGAAAGGAGTGTGGTAGACTGTCCAAGTAAAGGCGGCTGGTGGGGTAGCTGATCTCGAAGCCCAAAGCCATAACCTGTAACTAGACCATGGTTCTTGCAAAAGGATTCTTGATCCGGAGTAGGCTTGTACAGAAAGCAATCTGGTATAATGCATTCAACAGTTTTTAGTAAGTCAGCCAAACAAATTTCAGATGGGTCCGGTTCACCCTCAAAAGGTGGCTGACAGTTAGGAGGCGGATCGTGCGAGAAGTAAGAATCTTCGTCATCGTCGATATAGATAGATGGTTCGTCAAACGGGCCGGAGTATGAGGCAGCGGAGTCGGAAGGATAGGGTCAGGCTGACGAAAAGGACCGGGAAGCGGATCGGCGGCTCGACGTTTCTTTGGCAGAGAAGCCAGCCAGTCCGAGGTGTAGTCTCCAACTGGAGGGATCGGTAGTTTCTGCTTAAAGCAGGAAAGGGATGAATTCATTAATTCATGCACTTGAGAGCTGGAAAGAGGACCGGCGGCGTGCGGAACAGCCGATCCGACACTTGCGGGGGTGCGTGAAGAAGTGGAGGATAAGTCTAGCGGTGAAATGCGGAGTGCGGCAGTAGAAGCTGCTTTAGCAGCCGCTTTCTGTGCTTTGATTTGCAGTTTAAGGCGGGCGTCTCCTTAGTCCGAGCTAATCCCTCGCTGAGGGTCCTAAGAACCTGAGGCGGAGTAGGCTGGCTGCACAGGATTGGAGACGTGGCCGCTGTACCAGGTGCTGGGATTGGTAAGAATTGTTCCGTTAAAAACGGGTTCAGGAGTGAGGATGGTTCCAAAGAATCCTGATCCAGTTCCAGAACCTTGACTGCACCACTACTTGGAGCGCTGACTGGTACCGGAGATGCGGATCGAGCCAAGCGGATCGCAGATTGCGGAGTAGACTGAGCGGATCGATGTCAAACAGCGACCGATAACAAAGTGGCGTACAGAAGAAAAGATGAGCCACGCGCTCCGTTTGAGTTTATATATGAAGGAGGCTACGCAGTAGGATGTGCAGTGGGTAGCGATGCGGAAGGATATCTTCGAATTAAATTCTCCAATTCAAACAGCATTAGGAGAGAAGAGAATGCTTAAAATCAGGTAATATATTTTCAACTGGCAAAACTAGAAACTTATTTTTAAACACTCCTGATGGTTTGTTAGAAATGTTGGTATTTTAAACAAAATATGGAGGTCGTAATTGTCTTACTGTTTTATCGTTACCGATTCCGTAATGTCAGTAAGTCCGAGCATGTTCGTTAAATTAAAGAGGCACTCCAGTCTAGCAAAACATTCATTTGTTACAATCCTTTACTTTTTGAACAGTTGTACACACAAAGAACTAATCAGAGTTCAGTTGAATTCATCTTCAATTAATGAACTATTTCTTATTTCTCCATTTGTTACCTTGGTTGAAACAGTAATAGTATAAATTAGATGAGATGAAAGTGGCATTCTCAACCCTGAAATACAGCCATGCAGTGGTAAATCACTGTACCAAAATATTTCAAGTGCTATTTTAAATTTGAATTAAATTTAAAAAAAAAGTTTAACAGTATAAATGCAAAAAGTGATTTGGCCAATTCACCGAATAAGCCTTCAAAGGCCAGGGAGGGGACCCACCACGATTTTGGGACTGGTTATTCAAAACAAAAGCATCAAACTGTTCGCCAGCTAGAAAACAATTAAAAAAAAAAAGTCAAGTTGTTTGGAATACAACTAGAGTGGTACTAATTAGTGCACTTAAGGCTGTTACACTTTTTTTTAATGGCACAAGATAAACAAATAGGCACATGTACAATTGCATAACATGTTATTGAGTTTTGTTTGAGTACAAAAATAAGCAGACTACAATCCACGATAGCATACTGGCATTTATGGCCAGCTACACCATCCACTCTTACAAT
The DNA here is from genome assembly GCA_023313725.1 of Lithobius niger. Lineage (NCBI taxonomy): Eukaryota > Metazoa > Arthropoda > Chilopoda > Lithobiomorpha > Lithobiidae > Lithobius > Lithobius niger. The sequence continues at coordinate 69,195 of JAHWFP010053244.1, read as the reverse complement.
GACTACAGCATTGTGTTGCTAAAAGCTAGCCTTTTTATGAAACTTTCATTTGGTTTATAAATGTGTCAAGTTTGCATACACCAAATTCCATAAAAATCAGTTCAGTCATTCTTACGTCATTTTATACGTACTTACTACGGACGGACAGACGGACGGAACAAAGTTAGTACACTCATAATTTGTGAACCAATCCTAAAAACGTTAACATCCACGAAAGTAAGTATTTTTTTTTATTAAGAAAAAAAAAAGGCTGGGATTAATAAGTCGAGGAAGGGGAAGACCAATTTTTTTTTTTTAATTTGCTTTCTTGCCACCATTGCAAGCACTATTCAACATGGAACATATTTTTGAAATAGAAATGGCTTAAACTGGATAAGTATTTTAGGATAAGTGAAAATTACAGTGATGGGAATCAGTTATGAAGTAGATATGTTCCACACCTGGGGAGGGGAAAGGCAGTTGCCCCGAGGCAGTTTCTCTTTGCTCACTTAATCAGTGCATCCTCCGATTTATTTCACCATTTATCATTCATTTCCGTAATCCAGGAGCAGAAGGCGTGTTTCATGTTGTGTAGCCTGGTCGTGTGTTTTTTATTTTTCACTAAATCCTACTGCACTTTTTTTGGTCTTTTGAAGCCCTGTAGTAGGTTTGCATCTGTAATTGCCTTCCCCCACTCCCTATAATCCCATTCATCGATTGCTCCTTCATACGTCTTTCATGTACGTAAATCTACTGCAGTTTTTTGTGCCAGTTTTGTGACTTTTTCATCAATAGCAGTCATAGTAGTCAATGCAGCATTCGACCTCCGACATTTACATACGTTTTTTAACTTCCGTCTCTTTAAAGTCCAATTACGTTACAACAGGGAGTAGATATTTGTGCATGGTTTCGGTGCATGTTTGTAAAGATATTGTTGTCACAGCGTTGCTTCAGCATTGTTTCATCGACAAATATTAAAAAAAAAATCATTTTTACATTATCCCAACTCGGGCACCCCATTGATTATGCTATTAGATATTTATTTAGGGAAGACACTTTGCGCAGTAGTTGTAAACAATGTAAGCATTTTTGGCGGCGGCAGCCCAACCAGCGATGGTTAAAATGCCGTTTATTTTTTGTCGGCGGCGATGGCCCATATCTTTAGTATGGGGGTATGAAAGAGGCCGCTAACGAAAGCAGATTTTAAAATACGTATGGTATGTAGCTTATAGTACGGAGGATATACCTAAAATTGTGCATTTTTATCATAAAAGCATGAAACTTTGTAGTAATGTTGTTTACATCAAATTAAGAATTTTAAGTGTTGTAGGCATTCTCCTAAATTGCTATGAGCCGCCATATTGGAAAATGGCGGCCCTTTAGTCTAAAATTGTGCATTTTTATTATAAAAGCGTGAAACTTGGCAGGAATGTTATTTACTTAGAATTATTAAGAATTTAAGTGTTGTAGATATTCTCCTCAATCGCTATGAGCCGCCATATTGTAAAATGGCGGCCAAATAGTCTAAAATTGTGCATTTTTATCGTAAAAGCATGAAACTTGACAGGAATGTTTAGATAAAATTAAGAATTTTAAACGTTATAGACATTCTCCTGCATTGCTATGAGCCGCCATATTAGAAATGGGCAGCCAAAATAGCAGTCAAATTAATTTTTTTCTCATAACTCCTGAACAAATCAACGGATTTAACTTTTCTTTTTTCTTCCTGTTACTAATTGATAGTTTTTACCAAAAAACTGAAATAACTTTTCACACGACCAACCATTTTATCTGAAAATCTTAGTTATAACTACTGTTAACATGGAATTCAGTGAGTTATATGGTCTGAATATTTTTTATTATACAATTTGCTTACTTATGGTTAATAGGCCCCTGAATTTGTGATTTTTGCTTTGAAGTAATTAATAAAAAGATAAAACCAAGGCATTTGCCTTTGAAAGCAATTGTAAATAACATATCAAAATTATACTAAAATATGATTAATGGAAACACACTATTTGCCCGAATTCAACACTTTCAAGGTTATTTATTGAAACACTGAATTCCCTTTCACAGTTAGCAAAATTACACTCTTCCTTTATTGTTCTTCTTGAAATATCTTTTCTAATGATACCAAACATAACCAGAAGTAACTACCGGAAGTGATACTAATGTATTAGTGGAAAGACGCATTTGAATACGACACTTTGAATTCCCTTTCACAGTTAGCGAAATTACATCCCACTGCCTTTATTGTTCCTCTTGAAATTTCCTTTCCTATGATATACTAAACAACCGGAAGTAAGTACTGGAAGTGGCATGAATGAATCATCATTAATGCATAGTATGTGCCGTAATGTAAATAGGTTTTTTATAGTGCTCAAAATTGAAGGAATTGTTCACTTTTTGTGAAAAGCTGTAAGTTTGGTATGGATGCACATGAACGGTAACTGGGAAAAAAGCTATATGATAGCAAGTTCCACCCCCCCCCCCCCCCCCCCGAGGGGTGGGGGAGGGGGTGACTTACTCTCCCCCAAACGGTTCTCTGGCTGTAACTTCTTGACCATCAACAAATCAAAAGCATAAAGTGAAGCAAAGACATTCAGCACACAATTCTGGACAGGAAAGGGATTATACATCTTTTACGTAAGAGCATCCCTTGAACCACAAAATCTTATTTAAAGTATTATCACCCTTAATTCACACGGACGCTCCTTTTTTCAATTGGTGTTATGTGACTTTCGTATTCCAAGTGCTCTTACAAGCCCTTTAATAGCTCGAAATGGACGTGCTTCGAATTTTCTGAAGGGGTGGAATCTATTCTTTTCATCAATCCTAACCAATTTTTTTTTTTTACCTTAGGTAGCTATACCCACTGAAATGCAAAGAGGTAACGGCATAGCGGCAAAAGCGTATGGTGATTTTAGAATTCAAAGTGCTCTTGCGAGCCTTCTAATATAGCCCGAAATGGACATGCTTAGGTTTTTCTGAAAGGTGGCGATTTATTCTTTCCACCAATCCTAACCGAGATAGAGACCGTTCTACACCCATTAAAGGTGAAGAGGTAAAGGCATAGCAGTGAAAGCGTATGTTGATATTTGAATTCAAAGTGGTCTTGTGAGCCCTCTAATAGCCTGAAATGAACCTGCTTAGAATTATATGAAAGGTGAGGATGTATTCTTTCCATTACTCCTAACCAAAATTATTTAACTTAGGTAGGAATTGTCCTACACTCTTTTAAGGTGAAGAGGTAATGGTGCAGTGGCGAACGAATGGTGATTTTCGAATTTAAAGTGCTCTTGCAAGCCTTCTAATGCCCGAATTTGACATGCTTAAGATTTTCTGAAAAGTGGCGATCTATACTTTCCATCAAACCTAGCCGAAAATTGTTTCGCTTAGATAGGGACCGTCCTACACCCTTTAAATGATAAACTGTAACTGGTGTAGCGGCTAGTTTCAATTTCAAAGTGCCATTGTAATGCTCATATTTGTATTCTTATCTAAGCTAAACAATTTCGGTTAGGATTGAAGGGAAGAAAAGATCCATACATTTCAAAAAATCCTAAGCATGTCCATTTTGGGCTGTTAGAGGACTTTGAATTTGAAATCATCATACGCTTTTGTCGCTTACGCCATTGCCTCTTCACCTTTAGATGGGTGTAGGGCGGTAGCTACCAAAGTTTAAAGGGATGTACCTCCCAGAGCCATTTTTCTCGATCCACCACATCAAGTACGGCCCCAAAGGTCTATTTACTTACTGTTAGTCTTTCCCTGGCTAAAAAACCGTTTTAAAATTTGGCTTCTAGGAGATTTTCTGTTGAATATTGTTAACTATATTTAAGAACGACCCGTAACTATATGATGCATTGCGCACGTATAATAATCATGACGTTTCATCTCTGTGTGTACATCTACTAATTTTCTAATAATTACCATGAGATCTAAACTCTAATAGACTATTGCGGTAAAAGTTAAAAATTAATTATTCCAGTAGATCGCCGAAGCAAAATTATAAGACACTACTCTAGAAAATTATAAATTGTGATTTTAAAATACGAGAATCAATCCGGCTTGTGACGACACAATCGTTAACTTGATTCTGTCTCGTGTACTATTCCCAAAGCCAACCGAGACAGCAGCTATGCGAGGAACGCAGCTACCACCACAGGCGATCTTGGCGTTGTAATTGCTCGGATGACGATCTGAGCGTAGCTGTAATTTGGCACGCGGAATGTTATAAGGCAGGCCGGGTGTCCGTTTAACAATTTCGGCTAGGATTGATGGAAAGAATAGATCGCCACGTTTCAGAAAATCTTAAAGATGTCCATTTCGGGCTGTTTTTCAGAGTTATGGAAAACAAGTAATTTGGGCGCCATTTTCCAATATGGCGGCTCATAGCGATTGAGGAGAATGTCTACAATGCTAAAATTCTTAATAATTCTAAGCAAACAACATTCCTGCCAAGTTTCACGCTTTAATGATAAAAATGCACAACTTTAGACTATTGGGCCGCCATTTTCCAATATGGCGGCTCGTGGCAATTTAGGAGAATGCCTACAACACTTAAATTCTTAATTTGATGTAAATTATATTCCTGCCAAGTTTCAGGCTTTTGCAATGAAAATGCACCATTTTACACTATTAGGCCGCCATTTTCCAATATGGCAGCTCATAGCAATTCAGGGGAATGCCTACAACGCTTAAAAGTCTTAATTTGATGTAAACAACAATCCTGCCAAGTTTCATGTTTTTATGATAAAATGCACAATTTCGTCTAATTTGGGGATATATCCTACGGACTATTAGGTTTACTTGAAAAAAAAAAAACATAAAATAAGAAAATAAACCACCAAAGAGCAGCAAAGTCACACCAGAAGTAAAGGCCCCAAACTTAGACGAGTGAGTATTGCACCCCAATTTTAAGGAGAGAAAAACTAAATATAAATTTTATTAGTTCTTGAAAAAGATTGGAACCGCTCATACTGTGAAACGAATAAATCCAAAATTCTAACAAAGTAAGTTTTCGTACACTTTCAAATAAAGACTACGATACAACAGTCTTGCATATTTTCAACAGCAACAATCGGCTGTTCTCATCAGGCCTAACGAAGAAAAGATCGGACAACCACATCATAACAATACAGACGAATTCCAGCACATTTGAACTTGCCGGCGTCGCAGTCTCCAGAACTTATAGCGCAATCACGTCTCTCACTCTTTCCAGCTTCTATGGCTACAAAACTGATTGCTCATGCTTCTGTTCACCTACTGAGCAACCTTTGGGTATGCCAGCCCTGAATATTCATTAACCCTTTAAGGACTGCGTGCGCGCTAAGAACTTATAACTGACTTGTAGAAAAAAAAATCGCAGCTTTTTATCCTTAATGATCAGGCTTTCATATCCCAGTTTAAATTTTACTGTAATTGGCTGGAAGTTTTCGATATGACTTGTAGAAGAGCTGTAAACAATGATACAGAGGGCACATTCCGTGCACCCGTCCTTAAAGGGTTAAATCCTCTCCACTCTTCTAATGCAGCAGGATGGCGATGGACTGCAGTCTCCAAACACCAGAGGTGGGTGTCACGAGCAGAATTAGACTTAAGCAGAGTTGTCGTTCCTTTCCAATCAATCTCGTGTCGTGTAGTATTGCAGTGGACTGTGATGCCATTGTCCTCAGCACCACTCCTTAGTGGTGCCGAGTGGTGCTTATAGGGATCGACCAAATCTACTTTTACTAACCTTTGTTGTTTCAGCCCTTTGCATTTTATACAGACTATTTTCTTTCTAGCTAAGTTTAAAGACTTGAGTACACATTTTCGTAACTTGTTCATTGGTTTTCCCTTATAACTTCTGAACAGTTTATGCTTGTCATTTGAAATTAGCTCCATTGGAAAGCTGGTGAAAAACGCTTCGAATGGTATATTGGAACGGTGAAATCGGCCAAAAATTAGCAAACTTATTGAAAAATCAGCTAGACTACGGGACTGGCAGGGAAGCCAACTTTTCTATGGACAAAGCATTGAGGACCCGAGTGTGTGCATTAAAAACAGGTAATGTAAAATTTCGTGGCAACCAAAAATTGTATGTATGAATTTTGCAATCAAATGCATGAAATAATATGTCAGAAAAAAGTTTAAGATAATCAACAAAACTTTTTATGGCGATAGTATCAATAATCGTGCCACCCCTGCCACTAACCAAGAGCACATGCTTAATGGAGGATTCCCGCCGCACTTTCAGATTTTGATTTCGGAGAAATTTAACTTCTGCGGAAAATGGCAACATCATTCCCACTAACTGCAGGCTTGAGGGGATCACCCATTATAGCACATTATTTAAAACATATCTCCAAAACAACAACACAACACCACCAACAAAGAACAAACACAGTGACAACCGATTACTGGTGTTTTCAATTCACAACATAAGGATTTCACAGAGTAGTCAAACATACTGGGGCTTAGTTGTGTTCGGTACATGAAAACAAACATGGCAGGGGTACAAGCGAATCCTACAAGAAAATGTGTAGTTTAATCTGTAGTTTAATAAATTATTGTATTTTTGTTTAAAGACCTTAATCGCCAAACTTTCTGTTCCTAGTCCTGTGTGGGTCTAGCTACCTTATACTTGGTGGTATACGGCTATTGCATTTAGTGAAGGCCCTCCAAATGAGGCAATTTTGTGGATTTTAGTCAGCACCTCTCAGATTTAGCATGAAGCCTCCACAGCCAGCCGCCTACGAGGCAAAGAAAAGTATTTTCGGCCAAGTTTCTGGCCACACAAACGTAATGGATATTAGCACGTCTCTGCCACCTGCTATTTTTCTATTAATAATCAATTTTTGTTTACGCTGACATGCATGGGTAACTCCTCGAGTTCCTTTAAGTAACATTTCAGTTGCTTAATGCGTATTTAGTTTTATTGAGCTGTAGTCAGCTGTGGTAGCTAGGTCACTTGGGAGGACCTGTGCGCTGTGACCGACTTTCCAAAATGCTTTTCCTGCCGGACGAATTTGGAAAAAGTAAACCGAGCTGGAGTCAATTTTGGATAAAACGGAAACGTTTCGTGATAGTCGTTGACTTGTTGCCACGGCTGCGGGTCTTTGCCTTGTTGATCCTACTGGAGTTTTGGTTGTATCGGAATGTTAATGTACTGATAAAATTTTGTTAAGATTTATCCCAGTTCGAAACTTTTAAGATTCTATTGCACACTGACTTATTTGGTTTCAGTGATTGACTTATAGGAATGCCTCATCTTAATATTTCTTATCCTCACAAACAATTTCAGTAACGTAACAAATAATTGTGTGCATATTAACCTAGTTGTATATTATAGACTATTTCTTAAGATTGGTTATCCTTTTATTTCTTTATTGACTACCACTTGCACGTAACATCAACTGTCAGCTTTGGTGTTTACTCTACACAAAGATGTGTATGTAGAGCAAGAAATAGTAGGTGAAATTAAGTGTCCAATTAATGCTGTACTCGGCTTATGAATGGAACTTCATGAGTGACTTCCTAAGACCTCGAAAAATAAATACCTTTGTTCACTAAGTGTGGACACCTAAAGGGACTGTTCAATATTACATCATCAAAAATGGGGAGTGGGGATACGCCTACTGGTGAAGACTGATGACGGAGAGGAGGAGAAGAGGACCAGTTGATGGCGGAACCCTTACTCTCCCAGTAAACAAAATTTTAAAATGTGAAAAACCGCAAACAAAAAAAGTCCTCAGAAAACTGAATATACAGGGTAAACACCCATTCTGGGGAAGGGGAGGGGTGGTAGAGGGGGTTGAGCAAATGATGACTGATGAGGGGGAAGGGGGGGGGGTTGAAAATGGCCGATTTCTTGATGACGAACTTGAACGGTCCCAAAGTTGCAGGTGGGCATGTTTTTATTTTTTTTAACCTCTTAAAAGTTTGATGCAGTGCGTTATTTTTTTTTTCTTAAGCTTCTTTACAAAATGCGATGAAATTGTGAAAAACACACTATTCTGGTTTGCAATTTCTGTAAGCAAGAAACATGACCAAATTTTCAAGGATTTAATGTGTAGATTGAAGACCCAATGTCAAATAAAAGTGTTTGCTACAAAAATATAAAAAAAAAATGAATAAGAAAGGAAAGACTGAAGAATCACAGAATCTATTTGTTTGTATAGTTGGATTTATTAAACTGCAAGAAATATTGCCCTCTGTGCATTCTGAAAAGTAGGCTAAACTCCAGACTGAGCTAAGTGAGCTTGCAGTATTAGCCGAGTTAACTTGTCTGAACAGTAGCCTTTGTTTTGTCTACAGCTAGCATAGTGCTGCACAACAGGCTGCTGTTAGCTACAGAACAAACGGTTAATACCCAAATTAAACAAAGTTTTCACCACGATGCACAAACTATTTTTTTATTTCTTTATTCAACAATAAAAAAAAGGAGTGACATGGCCTGCAGTTATTGGTGCGGGTGCTAATGACGGCCCCCAAGATAAGTAATACGGTTGTGGCTTTTAAAAAAATGTGGGTTTCTCACACAGGCTAAAAATTGCTGCGTCATCCACTGGACAAAACCAGATGTGTGAATAGAGAGCGACTGTGAATAGCGCACGAATTCAATTCTCAGTAATGGACCCAAGTATGATGAAGTATTCTTTGCTTATAACTTTACGAGACCCCCTTAACGTGAAGTTTTGAGACATTCTCTTTATAGCATGGAGTTGTGCCACTTGCATAAAAGTTCAATGAGTGCATTACTTACAAGACTAGGCTGCCTTTTTTCTTTTGGCTGCAGTCATGATTCCTTACCACTGGATCCCAGTCCCTCTTGGAGCCAGTGCCGTTCGAGAGATTCTTCAAAGAACTTGAAGAGCCCGAAGGCATCATTTCCAAAAACTTGGCGAACTCCAACATCCATCGTTAAACCCAGGTTGATCCAATGTTTCCCTTGAAAAATGTTCGAGGTTTCATCTTGAAGATCTATTCAAGGCTGGATAGAGGTGAGATACACTTCCTCCCTCAGTGACTGCTCACTAAGAGTCATCGAAATCTGGAGTTTCCTCCTGTGATGGCAAGGTAAATCCTTTGCAAGGAGTCGGCTACACATCGACCCAAGTTGAGCCGTTCTGTGGCCTTTGGTGGTGTAGGATAGTAGTAATGAAATCAGAATCCTAACTTGTCCCCCCCCCCCTCCAACCCGGTTGTGAAGGGGGCTGCAGGCATGACGACTTCTGTGCCGATGGGAACTCTCCTGCTCCTGAAACATCTCTGGGATTCAGAACATGTTGGGGAGGAGGGAGTGCTTGTGCAGATCATATCCATTCCCTGGCCAGGTCCCAATGGCTGCAAGGGCTCCTTGTGGGTCACCTGCGGCCTGGTGTAACCACGTGGACCCCTTGTGCCACGCTGAGCACTTTCGATCGTAAGTGCTATCTTGATCTTCGTGTTAACTCCCACGTGAGTCTAGGAGGGGATCCCAGAGGGTCCCATGACGGCCGCCAAAGCCATCATCACTTTTTTACTGGTTGGGCTAGGGGTTCGGTGTTTCCCTCGGCTTCCAGAGACCAGTGTTCAGTCTCTGGAAGGGTGTTTTGGGTTCCAATCTTGGAAAAAGGTGTGCCAGTATCCCCTGCTCTCCAGCATTTCTTGGTGCTGGCATTCCTTTAGTGGCTGCCAAGCGTCATTGGGAGGCAGATGCCTGCAGTGTAATACTCGTAACTAATTTAATCCTATAACTAAGGCTGCACCGATACCAACTTTACCGATCTGATACCGATTTGGTTTTAAAAAAATTGCCGATACCGATATCATAAATTGCATCCCAAATTTTTCATCAACGGTGTAGTTTTCAGCAAAAGTCCCAATAATTATTAAAATAAACAAATTTTGACTAGTAACCCACAGTTAAAAACCTAGCTAGGAAGATACTCAGTGATATCCTGAGCAAAACGAGGCAAACCGCGTGTCGTAATCTCGAACGGTTCCAGAGTTATCGATATTTCCGTGAAAGTTACCGATACCGCGAATATAGGCAACCTATCGGTATCGGTGTAGCTATAACCATCCTGGGCCGAATGTGGACCTAGGTCGGTTACTTGGTCCTTGTCAGAGGATAAATAGAGACTTGATACTGCTGGGTGATGCTTGCTTGATGCTGGGCTTGAATCATGTTAAACACTTCATGAGCAGAAAGTCGCTGATGAAGCCCTCTAATGCTCTAGGGTGTTCCGTGTTGAGATTCCGGATCTGATTTAGAGATATAAGTACAGTACTCTAAATAGCGACTGAACCCCGATGTTTGAAGCTGCCTGCCCCTAAAATGGAGACAGGTCCTTGTAGCTCCAAGATCTCAATTTGGGTTCCTCAATCTGTAGCCTACAGTGTCTGATTTGGCGACTGCTTTTGCAGCAAAGGGTCCCCAAAATGGTGAATGGATCCTCAACGGAGTTAGAGCATGTTAACTCCGAAATAGTGACTTGATTCCTTACGTAGCTAGAGCCTACAGTCTCCAAAATGGCGACTGAGGCCTCGTCCGTGTGACCACAGCAGATAGTGGAATCCTTTCCCTCCCTCCACCTTCCCCTGCCCCTGCCAAGAGTGACCTTTGCTTGGCTCTCCAATTGGCGAGCGATAAGACCTCTGAAGTGCAATACCTCTCCAGATCCACACGCTGTTATCCTTCCGGCAGCTGGCGCCTGGAGTTTGTACTGTCTCTACACTGGCGCCTGAATCAAGGCGATAGATATCCCGATCCTGTGGTTGGCGACTAACGAAGTGCCACCCTTGAATCCATGTTCTGGAGAACATCATAGATTGCAACTTTGTCTTGACTTTCCATTTCTGTGGAAAATCCGAAGGCTACTACCTGTTAAATTGCCACAGAAGCTTGAAGTCTTTCCTTGACCTAGTCGTCTTTGACTTGGAAGTTTTCCTTAACGTAGGAATCTTTCATTACTCCTACTTCTGGGCTTGAATTTGTCGTTTACTTGGAAGCTACGATCAATCCACCTCCTACAGGCGGTAACCAGGTTTTCCAGCCCGGATACCCGGACAATTTTCAGCCCCCAAAACGCCAGGTTTAGCAGAGCCCAAAACCCAGGTTTTTCGTGTTTCACCCGCGGTATTTCTGGTGAACTGTATGCAGAGTTTTAGTTAAAGATAAGTGCAGTACGAGTCAGTCTAAGTGACCACCAGCTGGTGATGGGACTACAGCCAGCAGGAATGCCTCCTTGTCCCCCTACTGCCATTAAGAACAGAACACGTTGCTTGTTTTCTTTTTGTTCGGCTGCAGTCTGCATTCAGCTCAGCTGTTGGCTGCGTTACATAAACGCGAACCTTTAATTGTTTATAGACTACTGTAGTAGTTTATAGGTCGTTCGACTGGAACTTTTTGCACCAAGATTCAGTTGCTCGATACTTTAGGTTTCCTGAGGTATTACTTTCAAACATGTTAAGCTTAACGAGTTAGGATTGGAATAATAAATGTAATTAGAGTATTATTTGTTTAAGGAAATTTTCAAAAAAGTGTGGTAAAAGTTACTCTAGTTTACTTCTACATCATTAAGGACGTATGATGTGCGTGTGTTTGTACATCTACTTCACCGGAACCAAAGCACCTACAAACATGGTAGTACCAAACGAAAGATAATTAAATTGCGCATAGTATAGGCCTATTTTCATTGCTGTAACTTGGTATTATCACCCTCAAATGCGCGAAAAACCCTGAAAAAATAACGCCAAAGTTTTTTTTTAACCCTCTTCATGTTTGTTCTTGACGTCATAGTTTGTTCATGAAAACCTTCTCGAGCAAAGAGTGATGATCTGGAGCGCAGCGATCGAGGCCGAATGAGCCGAAAAAATAACCTAAAAGGACAACGGATTTTGCAACATACCACACACAGATCTTAAAATCGGTTTTGTATTAACTGACTTGATGCATGGAAAAATCAAAACAATAGATTTGGTTTTAAAAGGGTGCCAAACATTCGTGTTTCTGAAGCACGGAAATGCGTGGATTGAGCGAGCAAACTGAGCGATTTCCACGTAAACAAAACCGTTTCAATGTGTGTTTTGGTTTGCTCTATCAGTATTTCGTCTTTCACCTTCGAAGGGGATGACTTCTGGAGGTTGTAACGTGTGTTCAATGTAGAAGCCAAACTTGAAGTAGTTAAACCTTGTTTTAATATGGAATAATCATGACAAGATTTGAGTTACATTATAACGTTCTTTCTCAACACAAGAATCAACGAGAATCGAACACCGGAATCTGAAGCCCTTGACTTTTATATGCTCCGGTCGGATCCAGAGCTCCACCGGACAATCAATCAGCTCATGAGTTCACTAACCAATCCAGTTCTTGGATGGAAAGTTTTTACCAATCGCGGCCAACAATACTTGGCCACCTTCTCCTGCACGTCCGCTCAAGGTTTTGGCGCAAAACCTAAAAGCCCTTGCTGTTAAACAAATGGTTTTGGTGCCAACAAGAGT
>JAHWFP010053244.1:35106-51742 GCA_023313725.1 Lithobius niger | reverse complement strand
ATATGTGAAGTCGACTACAGCCATTCATGGCAGATATACAGCTGGTTATTATGCCACGCTAAGTTAATTGTTTGGTTTACAGGCGTGTGCAGTGCATTAACGCGGGTCAAAATTTTTTATCCGAATTTTGGTCCACCCGCTAAAAAATCATATTTTCGGCAAATTTTGACCGTTTTTGACATTCAAATATAACATTTTAACCGACTCGAAATGAGCTTTTCACTGGCAGAAATTTCAGACCTCTAGCTCAAACCACTAAGTGGTTATTTGGCAATAACTAAAATAGTTTGAATACTAGATAACAAAAAAAAAATGAACTATGTCCTGAACTTCTGCAAAATGTAACATTTTTTTTAGGCTGACTACATACTATTTCTGCTTTGAGCTGGGTAAATGTCAATAGACGTCCGACAAAAAATGTGGTCAGTTAAATAGGGATCGACCGAGTCCGGATAGATCCGGATCCGGAACCGGATCTTGCAGTAATTATTTTAAGGCAGATGCTACTGCCAGTACAAAATGTACTGGCAGCAAGACACTTAAAAACGCTGCTGCCAGTACTCCCTATTACCTGACGTGCACTAATGTTATTCTGGCAGCAAGAGCGTTGAAAACGCTGCTACCAGTACCCCCTATCAATTGGCCTGTACTAGCTTTGTACTGGCAGCAAGAGACTTAAAAATGCTGCTGCCATTACTTCTATCAATTGGCCTGTACTAGTGGTGTACTGGCAGCAAGAAACTTAAAAACGCTGCTACCAGTACTCCCTATCAATTGGCCTGTACTAGCTTTGTACTGGCAGCAAGAGACTTAAAAACGCTGCTGCCAGTACTTCTATCAATTGGCCTGTGCTAGTGGTGTACTGGCAGCAAGAGAGTTGAAAACGCTGCTGCCAGTATGCCCTATCTCTTGGTCTTTACTAGTACTGGCAGATGGTGAACACTAGTTAGCCCCACTGATTATCAAACCTCGCTGCGTAGCTCCCCATGCAACCAGAGAACAATATGAAACACCGTCTGAGGGGGCACGCTTCGCGCGCTTATCATATACATCGAGAATTACGTAATCCTAAAACATATGATGCAAGCATTTATGAAACAAAGAAGTGTTAAAAAGTAGCCTAGTTAAAGACGACAGTTAGTAAAAAAAAGCGAAAAAAATGTAAAAAATTGTAAGTAAATAAAAAATTAGGCTGAATATTCGTCATGAAAATAAAGTTTAAAAGTAGCCAGCAAAAAAAAAAAAAAAAACACAACCCAGCCAAGTTTCGAACTTGGGTCCACGGAGTAGTAGTCCGACGCTTTACCTCAAAGCCACATGACACACGGTTTTTCACTCCTCCCAGATTGACCATTACACCGGGCAATATTAGTTGCGCATGCGCAGACCCACTCTCGCGTACTACTGGCAGCAGCTAAAATTGGTCGCTTCGTGCCAGCACGAATTGTACTGGCAGTAGCCACTGCGTTATTTTAAACCGGATCCTGCACAAATAATCAACTTTATTTTTTTCTTTGCTTCTTAGCAAAATCTTAGTAAAATATCTAAGCGGTCTACGAGTATAAAAAATTGCAGACGAAATAATTATATTGTAACAAAAATATGTATTGGAGAATACGAAACGAAGATGTTCAAAAAATCAAAACCTTTGAGCACAAATCGAGCGTTATTACTAAAGTAGTAGCGAAAGTTGACTCATTTCTCCGCGAAAAAATCTTAATTTAAAAAAGTTTATTTCCACAAAGATAGCTTTAATTCACTAGATTTTTTTCTGATCTATCAAACTTACCTTGGCTAACCGCAAAAAAAAAAAAAAATCAGCCGCATATATTAAGTGTAACAGGCATGTTTTCCTTATCGCACGTGGTGAGTGAGTTAGGCCTAACGCACCAAGCTGCAAACGTTAAATGGTTCACCTTTGAATCTTTTAATTTCTGGAAAAAAATCCAAGTATTTACTTCACTGGCTAAATGTTGAGTGCCTTTGAAGTATCCAAAATCCATTTTGTTGGAGAATCTGCTCCCTTAATTCGATTTTAGACTTGGTAAACATTGCCTGTCAAATCAGCAGTAGCAAAACGTTAGAGCCCATCTGGACTCCTGGAGGAGGTAGTCAACTGTTGGAGTAGTTAGCCAACTCCAAAACCTGATGTGTCTGATAACACCATATTTAAATCTGCACATTATTATTTTTTTTAAATTATTTTCAGGTTTATTATTTTATTTGGCTTTATTTATAATTAAACAAATTTTAAGAATATTTTGGAGAATTGAAAAGATTTTGTTTTTTTAAACCAGGCATGATTAACTGATAACCATGTTTAAATCTTTAAATATTTATTTAGTTTTTTATTTTTTATTTCAGCTGTATGTTGTTTTATTTTATTTTATTTATAAATAAACAAAATTTTAAAATATGTTGGAGAATAAAAAAGGTTTTTTTTTTTTAACCAGGCATGATTAACTAACTGATAACCACTTTTAAACCTGTAAATATTTTCTAACTTTTTTTTTTGTATTTCAGCTTTTTATGTTATTTTATTTGGCAAAAAATAAATTAAATAAATTTTATTTAAAAAAATTCTGCAATTTTTTCCGAAATGAAGCCGTAGGCTAGGCTAATCAATGAGAAAATCCTTAATTTAAAATATTTTTTGATTGATTAATTAGTGCTTTATTTGATTGTTTCAAAAAACTTAGCAACATTGTCAAACCAGTGGAGTGATGTAGCCTATAGGCACTCTTAATAGCGTAAGACTTCTGAGTGTTTAATGTAAAAAATAATGTGAAACAAAGCGAAAAATAACACCGTAGCTGCAACTTATAAGGGAAAACAAATAAAACGGTTTTATTTCATTTTTGTGTGAGAAATACCCGGTATCCGGTACCGGTCCGGATCCGGCACCAAGATCCGGAACCGATCCGGCACTGACATCAAATTATCCGGAACCAACCCGGATCCGGCAAAATGGTATCCGGTCGATCCCTACAGTTAAATATAAAAAAATAAAATGCCTGGTTAACTGGCGCTTTTATTTGCAACCTCACCCGCAAACCAAACAACTTTTTTGTGTGGCCTTACGTGCGTCCCAGTCGTGCTTGCTGCCTTAAAATAATTGTCAGAAGACTAACTATAGCACTGACTTATCACACCTATGAAGGGCTGATGAAGAATGAGAAAGTAAAACGTTGGGAAATGACGTTTCAGTTTGGTTTAGACGTGTTGGAGCTCCACACCTTTTGGCAGCCTCCGGCGGGACCAGAAATGACCTATAGGCCAATAAATTGTTTAGTTATAATTGAACCTACAATTTATGTAAGGACGCAATCGATTTTAAACGTGATCATTAAAATATTTAAGTGTTGTGTCACAGAATCGTAGTAATATCTAAGAAAACTCTTGTGCTGGGAAAAGGTTGGAAATAATTAATAATAATTACAAACACGTTCCCAATACTACTCCAAACGTCTTGGTCGAAACAGACATCACTTTTCATGGCTCTGATACCCTGAGAACCCCCTATGCCCCCCACCCCCATCGTTCAGAACATATTTTAAAACCCTGTATCAAGTTCTAAGCTACACCTTACAAGCCTTGATATGTGACCAACAATAAGTCAAAAAGTCAAAAACTGGCCAGTAACTCTAACAATCTCTTTAAAACTTGCTGTGCAGGAGGCTTATCATTGCTATATTGCAAACTGGTTGGTAACAATAAGATCTCTCTAAACAATGAAACTTAATTTAGACCAATCACACCAATCAAAGAAGTAATATTATTAGCCAGCAAAAAGTAATTGTTTAAACGATACATAAACAACTGGCATATTAAAATTAAAGGACTAGTAAAACTCTTAAATATTCAAAACGGGATACACGTCTTCTTGAATTTTGTTTCTGTTGCCTATTGAAAAATATACATTACCCGATTTTTAGTATTCTCCTTCTCCCATGCTGTATTGATCCAGAGATTATGATTTGGGAGTGCCGCCGCTAGGCACCGCCAGCGTCACTTCCAACTGCGCATCGATTCTGCGCAGCCTCCTTGGTATATAAGCCGAGACGGCATCCGTATTTCCATCTTTTGTTCCTCTATACATCGTGCTTATGGTGACAGAGGGGAAGGAGGTGGGAATGTATCAGGTAATTTATATTTTCAATAAGCAATAGAAACAAAAATCAACCAGGTGTCCCTGGTATTTTGATGTTTCTATGCCTTGAAAATATACATTACTTGATTTTCAGCATTCCACAGACCTCGTCAATGGCGGCAGGCACCACATCGAGCCCCCTTAGGTAGCCGCTCTGGATCCCCGAAGTTCATGACTTTGACACAATTGAAACAGGATACTAGGAGTCAATTGTGTGCGATGGGATTAGAGAACACGCCTGACTGCCACAAAGGGGCCCAGTCGGTATAAACCAACAGCCTGAGCCAACATATCGCGCAAGTAGTGAGAGGTAAAGACCGATGGATTTCTCCAAGAAGTGGCTTCCATGATGTCAGAAATAGGAATGTTACTATGATGAGCCCAGGAGGCTGAAATAGCCCGCAATCCGTGAGCTGTTACTTTTAATACCTCTGTAGCGCAGGTGATGTCGACGGCATTGTAGGCCTGTAGGATGATGGTCTTAATCCAGGTAGCAATCATTCAAAGCGGTGAAAGAAAGAAAAACTTGTGACCGTGACCGACGAATAGGCTTAGAGGCCTTCAAGTAGAATTTCAAGGCTCGGACCGGGCAAAGGGATCTTTCTGGTTCGTTTCCTAAAATGGTGGAGAGAGCAGGGATGATGAAAGGATGAGATCGCTCCGAAGGAGCGCTTGAGGCTCGAGGTGTACGGGTAATTCCAGAATGGTCGTCAAGGAAAAAGCAGTCGGACGAGTTGCTGATAATGCTTGGAGTTCCCTGCAGGGAAGACATCCTGCGAGGGCAACCAGGAACACGGTTTAACGGGTGAGATGGCTTAACGCACAAGAAGACAAAGGTTCGTACGATGCAGAGAGGAGGGAGTAAGGACTAGAGATACGTCCCAGTCTGGGAACACGTAACCAGGCGTTCAAGTGTAAACGACTTTATTGGGGTAGAGATGCAGAAGTCATTAAGAGAAAAAACTGCCCGTAGCTCGAAAAACAGTGTTCAGGGCAGACCGGTAGATCAAGATAGTTGAACCACGAAGACTGCTTTGAAAAAGATGGTCTAAGAAGCGCAGGAGTTCACGAACAGTGAGATTGATAGGACTAACTTGTTGTGTGAGACACCAATGAAACCATTGTCGCCAAAGGCTGCGATAGATCTTGTTGCTGGATACTTTAACTGCTCCAGAGGCGATGCGAAAGGCTTGTTCCTTAGAAACTCCTGTTGCTTCAAGTAGTCTGACGACAGAAGCCACTAGCGTAACCGGAGCGACTGTGAGCGCTGATGGAGCACGGTTCCCCGTTTTAGCGAGAGGAAAGTTGGGGAGACCGGGAGAACTCGCGGTGAGTCAACCAATAAGCGGAAGAGTAAAGGGAACCAGGTCGCCAACGGCCAGGTCGGGGCTATAACAATGAACAGACCGAAGGTCCGTGATATCTTGCGGAGGACAGGGGTAAAAGGTAACCGAAGAGATGCATCCAGTCGAGAGCGAGTGCATCCACTGCCCAGGTGTATTTGTGGGGAATTGGACTGAAGAATTGGGGAAGTCTGGCATTGATCCTGGTTGCCAATAGGTCAAGAATCATTCGTCTCTAAAGTAAGAAGAGGGTCTCTCATACTGATGACCGGAGTGTCCATTCCCCTATAGGAGGAGACCGGTGGGAGAAAGAGTCTGTGATGAGCGACCGGCAAAGGTGAAAGATCTGTGATGCGATGTCGTGAAGGAACCGTGACCGTGTACCGTCCCCCTTCTGTAGATATGGTACTGCGGTAGTGTTGTTGATGTGGACTTGAACTATGTTGTTGGATATTGTGCGGCGAAAAAACTGCAGGCCTAGGACGACGGCTCCAGCAGGTTGATGTGATCCACGGTCCCTGGTGTCGAGGTGACGCCGGTGACACGGTCGCCTATGTAAGCTCTCCACCCTTGGAGAGAGGCATCCGTGAAAAGGTGAACGCGAGGGACCGGTTAGTGAAGTGGGACCGTGGCTGCGAGATTGGAAACGTTCATCCATCAAAGAAAAGTGGAATGTCGTAGTCGGGGAACATTGCGACTGAGACATCGTGGGCCATTCATTGATGCGAAAATGATGGATAGGGCATACTATCCATCATCCGTAAGGAATGAGAAGGGCAAGTGAGTCCAAGGTGCTGATAAGAGAATTAAGATCGCGGAGGTTATAAGTTTGGTTGCGGGTCCGATACAGTATGGCAGAGATCCTGTCGGTAGATGGCATGACGGTCGCAGGAAGTAAATTGAAGTTTGCTCCAAGGAATTGGAAGGACTGGGATGGTGACAGACGGGATTTTGGAAGGTTGATACCGAATCTTAAGCAGTGCAGAAGTTTTAATGTGAAGTCCCTGTTGGCGATGAGATGCGGAACATCGTGATGGAGTAGAAGCCAATCGTCGAGATAAGCATCCGCACGAATCTGATGCTGATGTAGGTATGCGAAGACAGGCTTGAGAACTGTTATGAAGACTCGCGGAGCTGCGTTGAGTCCGAAGGACTAGCAACGGAGTCCGAGTCGTCTGAAACCAGCGGTGGAGGAGGCCGTAAGACCGGCCGGAAATTAGCGGGAGTACTTTGACGGACGCCGGCACCGTCCTGTGCCAGTTTCGTCTTTTTTATTGTCGTCGCGACGTGATCCGGTCTTCGGTGTCACGAGATGGAGGGACCGTTCGCTTGCGATTAAAGGAACATAAGGTATGAGGGTAGGCAGTTTCTTTGGGCAAAGAGGCATGTTGTTGTGATTGAGCCTGTAATCTGAATACCGAGGAGGCTCCAGATGACCGAGAGGACAGGTCCAGGGGACCGTCAGGATGACGCAAAGCTCGCTTTACAGCAGACCAACATGCCTTAACCAGTAATTTGAGACGGCATGCGTTCTTTAGCAGCAAGCAGGTCTTGCTGTATTTCCGGAAGAGTGAACGCATGTCGTGGCTGTCCGAATTGTAGCGGAGAAGTTGTGGTCGTATCTTGAGTGTGACCCCGATCGGCGTGGTGGGAACCGTAGGTACCGGCTCCACACAGGACCGCACACCACAGAGACTTCAGACCAGGGAACAGGCCACCGAAAGTGTAGAGAAGACGGGTAAAGGTGGGTCAACCGAAGAGGCATCGGGGACCGGGACCAGAGGGAGAAGGCCAGGCCACCTGTCCCCGAGGTGTGCCCTTGGCTCGTGGCATGGTGAACGAAGCGAGGATGAGAACAGCAGGTCCGACGGTGTCGGGGGCTAGAGAAGAAAACATGAACTATGGATGCCGTCTTGGCTTATATACCAAGGAGACTGCTCAGAACCGAAGTGCAGTAGGTAGCGACGCTGGTGGTGGCGCTCCAATTCTTAATCTCTAGAACAAAACAGCATGGGAGGAGAAAGCTAAAAATCGGGTAATGTACATTTTCAAGGCATAGAAATAATTGTTTAAATGATGCTTGAGCGTGCTAATTGAGTAAGCGAAGCAAACTGACATCAACGTTTATTTGCCAGTATGAGCAAAACTACACAGACAAACCATACCGATGTTGCAAAAGGTGCATCAAACACTATCCTTGCACTCAAGATCATAGTTTTTTTTACATGTATTAGCTAGTGTAGCTGGGTTGGCACTTTTAGTTATACATATACGTCACTTCCCTCATCAGTTTCTTCCGTATAATCCACAAATCTCTACGTCCCAATCCCTTTTTTTCCGGTCTCTTCTTCCACTACCTCCCTCAAATTTGTGTCATCCCTAAAGTGTTTTTCAGTAGGTTTACTATTAATGTGGAAATGAACCTATTACTAGTTCAAGTTGCCAGCTTACCCACATTCTTCCCCAGCCCCACGATGTAAACGAAAAATTGGAACTTCCAAATATCGGCAACGCTTTTCGCTCTTTGATGGATGGCAGAATATTTAGAACTTTTTTATTCATCTACCAGCCGAGTCGCTTGCTGACGCAGCATCGTCTCGCTTCACCGAGGACATTTCTTGTTGCAACTCTAATGCTGCTGACGGACAATTCCAAACCAAAAAACGATCAGTCAAATAATCAGGCAAATGATCATTGCACGTTTTTCATAAGGTTTCAGTTCATAAACAAACTATAATTTGTGCCTACTCTTTCATTTAGCTTTGTTCATGTTAGTAAGTCTTGCTACTAATTTGCAACCTGATCCCTGCTGTGAACAGACTATTTTTTTTTAATTCAAATTAATTGTGCTGCGTAAGATGCACAGCCGAAGCAACTCGAGAGCTGAAACGTCACACGTCGCCTATAATTTGTGTTAGCACCAGCAAACCCCTATAATTTCCTGTGCCACCCATACAAAGGTGTTCTTGTTTCACTTATTTTTAGAATGTTTACTTTACGTCCTGCTTAATTTGACGAAAACCGGTAAACGGCAATAACAGCGGTTTGGGTTTTGCAAAGACATATTAAGAAACAAAATCACACCTAAACCACCAGGAAGAACTGTGAACTGGTGGTTTAGGTGTGATTTTGTTTCTTAATACGTCCAGTTTTGTGTGCTTTAGTGTTTTTGTGCATTAATTCAGTTCTCCCCTTCCAGTGTCGAAATAGTTGTAAAACATCAAAAGACAATGACGCGTCATTAATAAAGATTAACTCAAACGTTTGTACACAGAGTTAACAAACCATTTTGTGCGGTTTTAATGCAAATCAGGCGTAGCACGAAATCGTACCCAGAAACTATTTGTGTGTACTACAATTAGGCTAGACTATTGCTAAGTAAAAACCAGCTAATAACATACTATTTGATAAAGTGTAGGTGTTTTACAAATGCAAACGTGAAAATATTTCTGACACCCTTTTTTGTACTAATATATTTTGTTTAAGTAGGCCTAATTTAGCATTATTAATCTTTGTGTACCTTTACGTAATTTACGGTCAAATGGACAGTTTCAATTTGAAATATCAAAAATGCAACTCCAACAGTCCTCCTTTAAGTGAGCTGCACATGCCTCATTCCTGAATGACAGCTATTAGGATTGCTAGCCGTAATCCCACCGACAACACTACTGTATCACGCTCCACCTACATAGCGTAACATTTGTGGATTATTCTGACAGCAGGAAAATGTGATATTGCGAAACTTACAATCAACTTGTGAAAAATTTGTTTCACTAATGGTCCAAAAGGTTTTTCGCTTTTTTTCAAGGGGAAATTTTTTACCTAGAACTACGAAAATACGCCTAAACGATATCTGGAGTAATTTCTTGTCTTTTAACACCTTTCTAGCCTTCCTACTTCCGGAGAAGACGTACATATAAACAAACCGATATACCATAAAGTTTTTTATGATTAAGATTTAATATTTATTATTATTGATTTTATTTTTGGGGGAGGGGAGGGGGTAAGCATTTCAACAAATATTGCGTAAGCAAAAGTATTCAACTTCTTTTCTTTTGTTATATCTGAAGTTACGTATTTGGACAAGAATGAAATTAGTTAGTCCATAAAATTAGTTAGTCCTTTTCCCTTCCCACAGTACTACTGAAAAACAAACAAACAAATTTCATTTCACATACGTTTTCGAGAATGCCATTCTCATTTAGGAAGTGCTGGTCGTTCTTTGATAGGGTGACCACATGACCAGTTTACAAGGTGGTCGTGGATTGAAGTGTATCACTTGTTCGTTAAGCAGAACAAAAGGAAAAACTGATGGAAGACTTCATCACTGATCCCTGCAGAACATGATGCTGCAGTGGCTGAGACAACTAGCAACCAGTAACTATAACATCAAAATACTAGGGGGACCTAGTTGGTTTTGTTTTCATTGCCTACTGAAAATATACATTACTTGAATTGTAGCATTCTCATTCTCCCATGCCCGTTTGTACTAGATATTAAAGACTTTGGAGCGTTGCTACCTACTGCGCATCGGTTCTGCGCAGCCTCGTTAGTATATAACGACGGCTGCGGCTTCATTTCTTGTTCCCCTATTTAACGTGCCAATGGCGACATAGAGGGGAGGAGAGTGGGAATGATTCGGTAATGTATACTTTCAGTAGGCAATAGAAACAAAAATCAACCAGGTACCCCTGGTATTTTGATGTATCTATGCCCTGAAAATATGCATTACCTGAATTTTAGCATTCCACAGACCCGTCAAATGTCAGTGAGCGCCTAGTGACGAAGCCCCTAAGATAGCACGCTGGATCCCCAAAGTTGTAGGAAGAGGACCGATAGCTTATCAGTCCGGTGGCCGCTAAGTGCCTAAAACGATGTACACCATCGGCGTGTGCAAACAAACTCTTTAGTGAGAGGTGAACACTATCGGAATCCTCCAAGAAGAGGCTGCCACGATGGGGACGTTGCTATGGTGTGCCCAGGATGCTGACAGGGACCGTAAATCGTGAGCAGTAACACGGATACCTTGTTCCATGCAGGTGATGTTGGTGGTATCGTAAATCTGGACAGTGACCGCCCAGACCCAAGTGGTGATCATGTTAGCCATAGTTGTCCCATACGTGACGGTGAATGGCAAGAAAATCTGGAACTGTCCTCGGTGAATTGGCTTTGACGCTGTCAGGTAGAACTCGAGAGCTTGGACCGGACAAAGGGACCGTTCTAGTTCATCGTTTGAGAATGTCGGAGAGAGCCAGAACCAAGGAGGGTTGGGATCGCTCTAATGGGTAAGGAATGCGGCTCAGAAGGAAAACCGTGGTTGTTAAGGTAACTCCGAAGCAGTCCTGGAGAAGGAAGCAGAAGGAAGCAGCTTGAGCTAAGGGCTAGTTTTAGGAAACAAAAGCAATTTCACGTCAATTTTGATGACACGGTGGACATAAACATCAATTGAGGTAACTAAAAAGATATTAAATTAACCCTTTTAGAGCTGCGTTTTTTTTATATCTCCAAAAAAGTTGGGGTAACCTGGACGGGGCTCGAACTAGCAACCTGAAGGAGCTCTTAAACGTGAGGCACACGCCTCTACCAACTCGGCCAGGCCGTCTCTAGAGTCGGCTTGTTAAGGGAACCTAGTATTGTTGTCATTCCTGCATTGTTGGCCATCTCGCGCGTAGTAAGGACCTGTTTTTAATACTTCAACCTGTGCTTGTGTTTGGCCCGAGATTTTCTCTTTAGCACTGAAAGGGTTAAATAAATCCAAAATACGCATGCCACAGTACCTAATTCAGTCGGAATTACACCTCCGTTGTATGCAATGGGAGTTTTTCTTTGCAAAAGGGACTTTGAAAATTCGAAAAGTAAGGCGGTTTAATAACGGCATCAAAAACTAGCAAAAGATAATAGAATGATAAACCAAAGATGATTTTCATGTTGCAAGAGTAGAGACAGTTTTGTTCATAAAATGAAATAAAAAATACAGCTTTTTTATGTTGGTTTCGTTCCTTTTTTGTTTTTTTTTTGCTTTCGGTCTTTGTTATACTATACGCAATACAAAACGGAACGAAAGCAATTTAAAAGGAAACGGAAGCAAAAAAAAAAGGAATGAAACCAACGTAAAGAAGCTGTAAATAAAAGACCTGTTGTGATGCAACCAAAATTCAACTATTTTAATCTAAAATAAATGCATAGACTACATACTGGTTTCACAAATATTGCAGTAGGCTAATAAATGCGAAATCCTTCAACTAGAAAAATGTTTTCTAATTTATTAACCATATGAGTGCTTTGTTTGACTGTTGCAACAAAAATTTGCACAATTTAGTTACATTGCAAAAACAGTTCTGTAGCCTACAGGCTCATATTATACTGGTACTCATAATGGCGTAAGACTTAAGTGTTTAATGTAAGAAAGTAATGTGAAACAAAGCGAAAATTAACACCGTAGCTGCAACTTTAAGGGGGAAAAAAATAGACAACTTTATTTCGTTTTTGTGTGTGAATTACCCGGTATCCGGTACCGGCCCGGATCCGGAACAAGAAGCGAGTCAAGGTCACAGACATTGGAACTAGCAGGTGTGCGTCTCTTGGCGGACAGCCGGCTAGGAGTGGGAGCGCGATTCAACGATAGTGAATATAAATTAGGAAATAAAACAACTTTAAACTACTTCTACGGTATTAAAAACTTTAAAAAAAAGGATTTCGGAACCGTAAACAACGATGAATGGAAGAATAACCAGTGGACGTTATCATTTCAAGGTCTCCCATGTACTGCATCGAAGGTGAATATTTTCGTAAGCGCATTTACGTAGTCGAACTTCAACTTTTTTTTTTAGTTATGAAAACCTAATAAGACTGTTCCAAGTATATTTTTGTGCAACAATTTACACTAATTATCACATCTGCAATTTTTTTATACCCGTAGATCGCTTAGTTATTTTACTACTATTTATTTTACCGAGGCATGCAACATGTTTACAGTGACAATGTTTTGGTTGTGTTGCAACCGGTATCCGGTTCATAATAATTGCCGGATACGGATCTCGCCGGATACGGCATTATCCGGCGCTGGATCCAGATATATCCGGCGCCGGATCCGGATATATCCGGACTCGGTCGATCCCTACCAGACGGCAAGTGGAAACCAGGAACCGAGAGGCGAGGGTCGTCGTCAAGGAACAGAGTTAAAGGACACGAGACATTATCGTTGTCAAAAGAAAGACAACATTGTCAGAGCTGTAGCCGGAGGCCTGTAGCTGGTGGCCTGTAGCTGTGACCATAGGCTGAAGGTGTAGGAGGTGAGGGACTGTGATTCTGGAGGAAAGTGTGTTGAAAAGAGGGGCACCGGGCCCGAACTTCGGACCGGTCCCGAGCTCCGAGTCCAGTTGTTAGCGAGAAGACGCATACTACCTTTAGCAAGGAGCGATGACAGCCGGACGAAGAAGACAGGCAGTAGAACAAGACAGGTAGACCATAGGATGTGGTTCCCTGGAGGTCATGATTCATGAAGATGGGTCCTCGTACGTGGTGCCGAATCTTTGAGCGTCGGTGCACATGCGTCGCACAGTACCGAAGGAGAAATAATTGACGAGGAAGGAGTCCTGCAAAATAGGCAAGCGGTCGCCCGATTGCTATGTCGCCGGTCGCCTGGTCGCTCAGGCATTTGTGGTGAGCGTATGGACTTAAGGCGCCTATTCCAAAGCAGGAGCTGGACATCTCGTAGTTTGTTGTGCGGCGGCCAGCTATTGGGTCAGCCGACCATCCGTGCTGTAGTGTAAAGGTGGACGGTGTAATCATAGCAGTAGGTGGATATTTGGTTGCTCGGTCACATGCCACTCGGTCCCACGGGCAACCGTGCTGCAGTGCACGGCCGAAATAAGTGTTTGAGCTAAGAGACGTAGTGGAAACGAAAATTCAGGTCTAAGAAGAATGGGCCAAGAGCCCGCGTCCACGACGATCCACTTCAAGGTGCGGAAACGGTCCACAGGGGAACCGCGAACACAACGGGACGGTGGCTTGCTTGGGTGCTGGTTGCTTGGCTGCTCGGTTACTCGATGCTTGCAGTACACGGCCAAATGGATGACCGGGCGCAGAGACGTAGAAGAGCCAAGAAATCGTCACCGTCCGGCCCACCGGTTCCCAGGACGCGCACCCTTGGTCTTTGGTAATGGAGGTAACCGTTGAGTGTGGAGAGCTAATGCAGAACACGTCCGACGGAGTCGAGACCTAGAGAACAAGAGATGAAGCTGCAGCCGGCGATTCGGCTTATATACTAAGGAGGCTGCGCAGAACCGATGCGCAGTAGGTAGAAACGCTAGTAACGCTCTAAAGTCTTTAATCTCTAGAACAAACGAGCATGGGAGAATGAGAATGCTAAAATTCAGGTAATGTATATTTTCAGGGCATAGAAACGTAATTTTTAGAAATAAAATTAGTATTTTCTTATCCAAAAATAATCAAATTTAGCATTATGCTTAATATCGTTAATATTAATGCTGCATTGCTCAAAACTTAAACAACAATTTAAGAAAGTTCATTGGCTCCCCACAGTGTAACACACTACTGATTCCTAGTAGGCTCTTCCACACTTATAACTAGATGGTTCACGATAGCGGCGGAGATCTGTGGGTTCTCTAAAGGCGAATATTATTTCTAAATTTTATGTATTCACTCTCATCCAAAAATACTCATCTTTACATTTATGCTGTCTTTGACCAAAAGGAGGCGGTTCAGCTGAAACCTGAGCCAAGTGCCCAAATGAACCTCTCAATTTTTTTAATATTTTCATAAATGAATGGAACTCACGTTGAACACAGAAGTTTTTTGTTTGAAGAAGGAGCAGTAGAGGGAATTACAGTTTACCCACATTATTGCCAACCGTATGTGTTCTTGGATTCCGGTACCACCAACATACCGAAGGTAGTGACTTGCAGATGTGGTTTTATGGCGCCAATTGCAGGCCGAGATAATTTCCTCTAAGGGAATACCAGAGCCAAATGCCCAAGATGCAGCAACACTCTCACCTTATGTCCGCAAATCTGGTGGGAGGTCAATGTGATTGCGCATCCAAGACGCGATTTTCGCGGGGGAACAGGTTTAGAAGACACATAGGAGAGGGGGGAGGGGGGACCGGAGCAAAGTTCTGTCTTTGTAAGTGGTCGAAGACTCGGAGATGCTGGCCCTTTCGAGTAGTTCTGTAGGGCACCCATCGCATATTGAACGCGTTTACTACTTTAAGGTTTTACACCCCGGTTTAAAGGCTTTAAATCTTAACAGACTAGGGGAATTCGTCCCGATATTGATTCTTGACTCGGAAATCAGCCGGAAACATGACAGAACAGATGTCCATTCTTTGTTAAAACGAATGAAGCAATCTCCATGTTGAAAGCAGCAATGGCCATGGCAAGTAAGATGGAACATAGAAGCCTTGTGGACGAGTTAACAAGGATTTAACATGAAGCCTGATAAAACGAATGGAAGGTTCCACGAAAGAAAAAGGTGTTGAACCCATGGTCAGTGATTTTCAAATTCTTGACCAAGCTTAAGAGATGACACTGCCGTTTCCCGTGTCGTTGGGGTTGAGGCAATTCAACACCGAATTGATCCAGTACGATAGCCTTTAATGGCAACAAGGGATAGTCCTTGTGTGACGAGGCGTAAAAGAAACGCAGTAAAGGACTTTGCATCTGGGTTGCAGGCGCCAACATTGTTGTCAGTGCACCAGGAGAAACCACTACGTCACTTTGCCTCATAGACCTGATTGTCGATTCTTTGTGATACCGAAGAATCTGGGTTGCAACAGGAGAGAAGCCCACTACTTGGGGGTTAATCTTCGAAGTTTTCACCCGTGTAGATGTAGAATGACACGGTTGGGATGAGCATGTCGTGGAACCGAGGCAGGGGGGACCGGGTCCTCTAGAGACAGTTCCGGTAAACGAACATACCGCCCGGCAACCAGCATTTACAGTAGTAAATTAAACACATCAACGGAAATATTACACTTTGCCACACACTTCGAACCTACAGGAGCAATTTCGTTCTTAAATTCTCGGCGATAGGCGATTAGATTTTCAGAAAACATCACTACACTCATTAGTTCACGTCACATCACAGTAATGAAAAACGAACCCATTTGCATTTCAAAATTTGCGCACATGTGCTAGTTACTAAGGAAAATCGGAAACAAGCCAACAGCGAAAAACATACACTAGAAATAACGTAGTTCAGTAAGCCACCTTTATGCACTTACGTTTCGTCGGAGTGGCATGACCCGGATTCAACCGGCTACCCAGTTCGCCCCCAGATCACTTGCATAGCGCCTTAGTCGCTATGGCCACATCCTCAACTGGCTTCGCCAACTGCGGCCTAACCAGCACGTCAATCTTGCTGCATATTGGTCCAGTTTAAGATCAGAAGGGGGACACTCTGTTGCTAAAAATGGCGAATGGCACGAAGATGGGGGTTAAGGAGAGAGTGTTAAGGATGGAAGTCTGGTCCCCAGCTATGGTGTAGTGGGTGTCTTTACAGTGGACTGCAATGCTATTTTTATCTTCTCCATTCAGGGTGTCTTCCCACATGTTCTTTGACCCTCACCTGCATCTCTCTCCGGGTTCACTGCTGTATTTAGCACCTCAATCACTGCAGGGAACACAGTAAATCACACCTTTCCTGGTTAGCAAGCGTGTTGGGAACAGCGGAACAGGGATGGGAGGGGAACTGGGGAGCGAGCTTTTTTTTTTCTGTGAGTCATATATCCGTGGTACGTACGATGTTCTTGTTGAGGAATGGTTTCGGGCCCCCCCCCAGGCGGGAGAATGACAAGGGATAGGTCCCAGTCAGTTACGGTTCGTCTGGTTGTAGAGCGGTCATTTCCAAAAGATCGTAGTAATGCTGAGATGCGGTAGTCAAGTAATTTGGTTCTGTTGGCGGCTTTGAAGACCGAGTTTAGGACAGAGCGGTAGACGAGAATTGTTGACCCTTTCAGCTTGTCGATGTTGAACAAATCTGAAGAATTTCAGGAGGTAGCGTAAAGGGGAGTAGATTGGATTTGTATGTTTTGTGACACACCAATGAATCCAATTGGAACAGTGACTGTCGTATATACGGTTGGTAGAGTCTCTGGTTGCCTTTGAGGCGATGCGTTCCGCTT
>JAHWFP010053244.1:0-34217 GCA_023313725.1 Lithobius niger | reverse complement strand
AAATTTAAAATAGAAAAAAAAGTTTGGTCGGAAATGAAAAATATAGGTCTAGTCGGTCTCGGCAAGTAGTTTTTTTTTTTTTTTTAGATACAGTTAAAAAAAGAAATTTAAAATTGGTATTAATTACTCGTTGTTTTATTACTCGTAGGCCGACCTGAAAGTTGCTGACTCGATCTGATACAGACACCAATGGTTTGGCAACTTCTTTCCTACTCGCACCGGCTTGGAGCAGCTGAGGATTAATTCCGTAGTTGGCGCCGGTAACGCTGTCATCTTTAGATTTGAAAAACGTAGCCGGTAAAACATAGTTCTTCCTTTTTATATTCAATTTTCTGTACGTTTCGTTCTGGTCGCGTGATTTTCAATGCATTTGTATCCTCTAGCTTCGTATTTTATGATGTCGTTGCACACAATACATAAGGCCTTCCCAGCCACGTCAAGCTTGCGAATAAATTCGCCACATGAAATCGTAAGTTTTTCGTTGTCAACAAGTACAACAAGTTGCTTCTGCAACCAGTCCCATCTGAACTTGTTTTTGCACTTTACATCGATTTCTTTGGCTCCGTTTTCATCGTCCCGTTCTATCACGTTGGCAATTTCGCACGCCAAGGCCACACGGTGCCTGTCCTGTCCCGCTAGCTTAGGTCTAACTGTACACTCAGCATCTCGATTGAAACGAGAGCAGTGATTAGCTCTCCCGTTCAAGCCAACCAATCACACGCGTCCTTGCTCCCAAGGTATTCGCAAGCAAGAACATGCACGTTCATTTTCCATAGAGTACTGTAGGTAGCTAAAAAGTATTTCCAGGAAAACAAAAACACGGAATCCCAAGGGTAGAGATTGCAGCGCGAAGGAATGGTGGCCATAAAATACCGATTGCTTGTTCAATCTATACGCCCTTCCCCCCCACCTATCGGTATTTTTTTCTCAACGGATCTGTGCTAATCTCATAAATGATGATTTTAACAGAAAAAAGTCGGAATTCCGCCGAAAGTTGGAAGATTCTCATGCCTGATCTCACCAATGAGCTATGGAGGATTTTAGAAAACTTGCCCACCCACGAAGTGTAACCGGCTTACATGTACGGCAATGCGCAATTCACGAAGCTTACACTTTGTAGTGCACTTGCCTCAAACATGGCGGCCTGCCAGTCTTCCAATTACTGCTTCTCAGGAATTGAACATGGGCCAGCCGCCAGGTGGCGACACAGGTCCACTGCAAACCCAGTTGAAAGCGTGTCGCACTTGTTCGCCAGTAGCCTCAGGCTCGAGTCTATTGTTCTCCTCGCGTATAAAACACAAGGCTGAGCGAAGGCTCGGGTCAGTTGGTGTAGGGGATTGACTGAAAGGTTAGGATCACTGCCTACGAGGTGCAGCAGAAGGATAAATTCTGCTGATAGCCTAATATGTAAATGCTACGTAGATAGTCCCCTAGCTATGCAGTAAGGAGTGAATTAGGATCGTGCCTTGTAAATAATCGTCCACTTCCTTAGCGACCTTACAGAAGCTGCACTCAGACATCTGTAGAGAGCCAAATCCAACTACCTGCTGGATGCATGGCTGTATAGATCAACAGAGAAACGAAGAAGGCCAAGTAGAAGGCTCGTGTCTTCGGGAAGGATGGAGATCGGGAGAAGGGCTCCCAAAGAGATAGGGAAAAATACTCAAAAGAATGTCGAGAGAATAGACCAGTAGAAACTGTAATATACTTACCAGGAAGTAGTGAGGGGTCCACAGAGTGCTGAGTCAGCGAGGAGTCCGTTGCTTCCACCGCTTCTCGCCGAACATCAAGAAGCTGCTTTGGAGCAAAGTTGAGAAAGCAGAAGCTGCAGCAGATGACACTAAAAGAGGTGACCAGTTCCCCAACCCCCCACCTCCACCCCCTGCAGAAACCACTCAACAAGAACATCATGTTGATGAGGCTCCAGGAGCTGGTACATCCCACGTACACATAACTCAGAAAAAAAAAACCCTCTCCTCCGCCAGTCAATTCCCTACCCTCC
The DNA here is from genome assembly GCA_023313725.1 of Lithobius niger. Taxonomy (NCBI): domain Eukaryota; kingdom Metazoa; phylum Arthropoda; class Chilopoda; order Lithobiomorpha; family Lithobiidae; genus Lithobius; species Lithobius niger. The sequence continues at coordinate 32,215 of JAHWFP010053244.1, read as the reverse complement.
TCCCCTCCCCCCCCGGTCCCCCACCCACTCCCACCCGTTTCGCTGCCCCCAGCACACTTGCTCACCAGGATAGGTGTGGTTTATTGTGTTCTCTGTAGTGACTGAGATGCTAAATACATCGGTGAACCCGGAGAGAGCTGCTGGGAGGGTCAAAGAACATGTGAGAGACAGCCTGAATGGAGATGTTAAGAATGGCATTGCCGTCCACCATAAGATGACATGGGACCAATCACGAGACTTTGGAAAGTTGACGCCGAAGCTTCATGAAAGTGTTTGGTGCGGCATTAGTCCGAACAATAGGCAGAGGAACTCGTAGACAGTAATGTCATAAATAAATTTGGAAGAGGTACCGGACAGACGCATGCAGGGGACCAAACAGGCGTCCGCAAGATCGATAGAAATTGTCCAGTTGGCCGGTAATAAAGAATGGCAAATGGAATGCAGTGTTTCCATCTGGAAATGATTGGGGTTTGATGAGACTCGGGATAAGGTGGTTAGGTCGGAAGTCAACGCAGGCAGAAAGTGGCATAAATTACTCACGACTGGAAGGGAAGTAAAGTGATTGTCAGCGACTAGGACGGGCCTTCGGCCTATGTCCTGGTGAAGCATATTGTCTACGTCGGTCGGTAGTGGTGCTGCGACCAAGGGATCGGCCCTGTCCGTGGTTGAGGCTCTTGTTCCGATAGGGCGTCTGTTAAGGATGTGGTTGAGACAGGGGACACGGAGCGTGGTGATTACTGAGTGACAAAGGCCAATCGTCCCTGGTGTCAACACGAAGGGGGCGCCCAGAGTTCCTGGAGTACCGTGACTGTTTGGGACGGAAAAACTTCACGAGCGATATCTAAGCATGGGGCGAGTTTAGGGATCAGGTCCCTAAAAAGGGTGTGTGACTCATGGATCGGCTGGTTGCGTAACACATGCGAGTGGATCGTTGAGATTCGGGGCCGTATTGAGGGCCACTTTTTGAAACAGGGTTGCCTAGTTAAAAAGGCCCCTGGTGACCCAGTTCATAGAGTGAAAGGTTGAGAAGCAAGCTTTCTGGAAAACTTGACTAATGTTCTTAGTCTGAACTGGCGGTAGTTCGGTGGAGAGTTTCTCGCATACACCGTTTGCTGCAGTGTTCGAACAACCGCCTGTGAGGCCGCACGAAGGATCTAGTCATTGGCCCGACTGCAAAGACTCCGTCATTGCAAAGACTCCGTCATTGCAAAGACTCCGTCATTGCAAAGACTCCGTCATTGCAAAGACTCCGTCATTGCAAAGACTCCGTCATTGTCACGGAGGACAGAAGTGGGGACCGATACTTAGCAAGGGAGAAAAAGTGCAGTCCCGAAGTCAATCTTCAGGCTGCTGTGAGGAATTCGATTGTAGATAGGTATCGCAGTCCCATCGCCAGTTGAGCGGACGAAGGCCGTCTTCCGGCCGCGTCGTGGGGGTGGAGGGTCCTTGTCGAATTCTAATAGGTTGCCGTTACCTAACGGGAGACCACCATTACGAAGTAGGGTTGCGATCAACGTAGTTGACCGACCGAGAACTGCTTGTTCATGGCGAAGGCGATCGTGCAGACCAAAGCAAAAACCCATGGAGAGGCCGCGATTCGTGCTTGGCTCGGGCGCCAGTGGCGAGGGCTTGTATAGGAAACAGTCAGGGGTGATGTCTTTAGAAGGTCCGGTAGAGGGATTTCTGACGGGTCGGGATCATCGGTGAAAGATGAGGCAAAGTGGGCGTGATGAGAAGGAAGGTCATCCGAAACAACTGAAACTTGATCAGGGGCGCCAAGCACTGAATCAGAGCAGTCCAGGTCTTCAAGGAGGACTGAACGCGATGGCCTTGGTGGAGGAATAAGCTGTAAGGCCGAGGATGAGTCGTGTGGTTGAGATGGTCCCAGAATGTCCCATGGCGACCATTTTGTCTTTTTTGTGGTAGCGGTTACCCAATCTTGTGTAATTGGGTTGGTGGTGGTTGCTGAGGGGACGTCGGCCGCTTCTGCTTGAAGGAACGGAGAGCCGATTCCATGAGTCCATGAACCTTTTCCCTGGAAAGCGGTTCAGTAGGATGGTTGGCACGAAGAGACTGATGTAACCGAGCGCAGTGATCATGGAGAGGACAGATCGATTGGTCCCTCGGGGGAGCAAGGTGGCTTACATTTGTCAGCAGAGCGCCTGGCTTTCACTTGGAGCTTGAGACGGGCGTATGCCTCTCTAGCTTTAAACAAATCCTCTTGGAGTGATCGTAAATCAGGCAAGGGCCTCACTGGATCCTGGTAAATCCTGGCCTCACTGGATCGGGTCTGCCAATTGCCGATGGGCCCACGGGAGAGAGACCATGTGACTGGTCATCAGCCAAGAGGGCCCAGGCGTCGGGCGACCGTGGACAAGCCGCGGATAAAGTTGAACCTCCAGGTAACTGCGGAGCACGGTCTTCTATCATAAGTTCGGCAGAGAAAGGGGGCGGAGTGGCCATCCTGGCCAATGGCTCCCTGTGCGCACCCTTAGCACGTGGCAACGAAGGGGCACAGAGATCGCAAGAGAAGAAACTGCACGCGGTCGAGACGTACGCAAGAAAGGATGGTACGTCGGTGACCAACGGCGCTTTATATAGACAGAGGATGAGCATACCAGTGGGTCGCGAGACTTGCAGGCTCCAAGAATTCTAATCTCTATTTCAAACAGCAAAGCAGAAGGAGAATGCTAAAGGCAAACGTAATGTAAATTTTTATCGGCTTATAGAAACATACTTAAAATATCGCTGCTGGATTAAATGACCGTTAAGTGTCATCCTTCAGGTGATTTACTACCTAATTATTAATAAGTTGGACAAACGACATCGAGTGATGAAGAGAAAAAAATTTTTTTGTAAATGTTTTATACGGAGTCTTACTAATAGCAGAGTTTGGGTTACAGAAGATGGATTAAGTGTTTAGTTGTTTATTCAGCATTACAAAAATCGTTTTAAGTTTGTTCAAAATGCCGATGCCTAAATTCGCCACCAACCACGAAATCTTGTACATTTTGTATAAAGCTAGATTTGGAATCCAATTTTTTTTTACTATGCTAAAGATATAAATTGAGCATTGAAAAATCGCACGAAGGAAATGTGTTTTAATTAGGAACAGCCTTCTAAAAATTACTCAGTATACTGAAGAGGAAAGGCCTAGTAAAAAGGATGAAAATATGTGAAGAGAAAATTCTAATGTGTACTATACTTAAATGACTCGTTACAGGTTTAATCTGCAAAAATGGTAGTTGCAGAACAAACTCCGTAATAGTAGCAGGAGAAACTCCACAAATCTGCTTGCAATGGTAGCAAGCAATAGCAACTTGGGCTTTATTTTTCATTTATTTTCTTGTTTAAATTCTAACCACATCTTTTAATAAAAAGTAGTTGCAAACCAGCATGTCTAATTATAGGGCTTTATTTACCCAGTTTTTTTTCCAAACACATCATCCAAGTCAGAAAAATATAATAAATCTATTTTTAAAGCAATCTCCCCCTAATAACAGTCAACACAGTGAATCGAGGACAGTTTAGTAGGAACACGGGTTTCACTCATCTGTTAGCAGTGGATCGAAAGCTTGATCTCACCTTATCGTGTGTATCAACTTGCTCCCCTTCTTCTATTGGACTAGGGCTACGGCGCTTTTTTTTCTTCTCCTTATCTCGATCTCGGTCTCTGTCTCTATCTCGTTCCCTGTCACGGTCTCTGTCGCGGTCCCGATCACGCTCCCGTTCTCGATCCCGATCTCGTTCTCTGTCCCTCTCCTTTTCTCGTGTCTTCTTAGACTCGTGTTCTGATTCGGAACCAGACGACGGCTATAAAAAAAGATACATGTAGGATTATTGGTCAATTTTCTGTTCCAGACATAAATTGCTCCTTTACTGTCTAGAACTTTCACCATGTTACAAGCGTGCTTGATGCTACCCGAAAAGAAGCGCTACATTGTGTGCTTATGAATAAATACTGTTACTCTATAATGCAATAAAAATGCCGAAACATATTTGGTTATACGAATACTTTATACAGCTTTTCTGTACAAATAAAAATGTAATAAATAAAATGGTAATATAATGGAGCTAGCTACATCAAGGTCCCTAATTCAGGAACCCTTCATCATACTTCACAAAAACAAGTTTTTTGCTGGAACCGAAAACAATTGCGCAATGATACAAATAGCAGAGAAAGTCTTTTTAACCTCAGCAAAATGTATCCATAGTGTGTGCATTCACAGCAAAACTAAGTATTTCAAAATAAAGAGCAACAGGTTGAAACAATTTATGCACCACTTTGTGACCGTTTTGATTTAACAATACGTGTTGCAAAATCAAAAAAAAAAACCAAGTATTTTAAACTACTTCATCACGTTTGGCTTTGGGAAGTATGATGACGAAGAAAACTCACAGATCTTGAAATGTGCTTTTTCTTTTTTGACTTTTTCTTGTGTCTTCTGGAAGACGAACGTTCTGCAAATATAATAAAATGCCATTAGAACCACCCTGATACACAGCAAAAGTAATATCACAGCAATAAACAAAATGACAACAACATTAGTCATTTACATAGTTAACGTGTAGAGTTAAATATTCAGCCGCGATGTTGAAGAAATATTTGGCATTTCTTCGGCGACATCGTTTTGAACATATTCTCAAATATGGAGAATGCAGTTAACCACCCTAAAACCTAAAACTCACAATTTTCGTGTTGCATAATGTTGTGTGTGCGTGTGGAAAATCAAAAATCCGTATAATTAGAGTGTTCTGCTGTGCCTAATTCAAAAGAAAAAAAATACTCTTTTGTGCTTTGTTTACTTTAAAAACAGAAACATTTATCAGCTAACCTCATCTGAAAAGGGGACTGAAAATGTGGGTCACAAATCGAAACCCTTTGACCACCTCAAGAGATGTCTTGTGCGATAGACAGCGAAAGTGGACTATTTATCCAGTTCAGTGGGCACAAGTCTGTAATTGAAGGACAATTGTTATTGCTTACAAGACCTTGGACTAAAAAAGGAACACCTATGAGCTTCTTGTAGGAGGGTCTTGTTTGGGAGATAAAAGTGAGAGTTTGTTAGTAAACTTTATCAATTCTGCGTTTGACGAGTGAGATGTTTGGATCGTTGATGTAAATATGTAGTGTGTAAATAAATAGTTGTACATAAAGTATTGTGTATGTAAGTATTGTGTGAGATGTTTGGATCGTTGATGTAAATATGTAGTGTGTAAATAAATAGTTGTACATAAAGTATTGTGTATGTAAGTATTGTGTGAGATGTTTGGATCGTTGATGTAAATATGTAGTGTGTAAATAAATAGTTGTACATAAAGTATTGTGTATGTAAGTATTGTGTGAGATGTTTGGATCGTTGATGTAAATATGTAGTGTGTAAATAAATAGTTGTACATAAAGTATTGTGTATGTAAGTATTGTGTGAGATGTTTGGATCGTTGATGTAAATATGTAGTGTGTAAATAAATAGTTGTACATAAAGTATTGTGTATGACTGCACTACATGGAAGAGGTGAAGTAGCTGGGTTGACAACGCAACTTGTAATGCTAAGTAGATGGTGGCAGCCAAAGCAGACCATCGCTCCTATCCTTCAAATACACGACAGAGAAACCAACCTGTAATCGGATGTTAAGTAAAGTAAAATCACAACAATAACGATAGTCCATGGGAGTTTGCAAACAGAATTTTGTATCAGGTTTATCGCTACAAAAATCAGTTTTGCATGTATTGTTGCTTGAAGAGCATCAAAAACAACATTGTTATAACAGGTGTATTGTTGACACAGGTATTGTTATGATGGGGTTTAACTGTATCAGCAACGGTACCAGGTTGAAACGGTACTCTTTTCAGCAAAGTATTCAGAATTGCTAAGGGCTAGGCCGTAGCTAATTAATATTTCAATTCAAGTGCAAACAACTTTTTGGATGTCAAGGGTTCGTTCTTGAGGCAAACAGGTTCACAAATGGTCGTCCCCGTAATTGAAAGAGGTCGCACATGTTTGACGAAGGGTCCACTTGGTTGTTGAAGATTGACCAGCACATGCATGATATGATAGGATAGGATGTATATGATGGTTTTCATCCCAGAAATGTGAAGCGATGTGGTGGTGATTCCCAAATCCAGCCAAAGGTTGAAGGTCTACAAGGCAATAGATCTTCAATAGTGAGGCAATAGTGTGAAGAGTGAATGAGGGGGTGTTACCTCCCTTCGATAAGCAGGCCACCGCAAATGTACTATCAGTCATCATTATTTTCTTAAACAATTTTTTCCATTCTTAACGTCCTTATTCATGGCGTTAGATGAGCCTCAAGGTGTATCTACACATCTTTCAACCTTGACACCAGCGTGATGGCTCTGCGTGCCGATAGAAGGCATGGTAAGCATTCGCATGCACCGAGTTTCCTGAAGAGGAAAAAGAAGCCGTGAAATCGGTTAAGAAGATTTTGAAGGGCTTCGAATTTCTTGTCAATATGTGAATACATGGACTTGGAAGTTGAGCTTCCATGACATCTTGAAAAAAATTCTTGAAAAATGTTAGTGTATTAAATTTTTTCATGATGAGCTTCCATGAGGCCCATTCTGGTGTTTATCGATACAGAGGATTTGCGCACTTCCGAGATCACAACACTGATGTTGTTGGGTGAAAGGAAGGACAAATCTCCGGACGGCTAAGCACCTACCAGTGATTGTTTGACTGAAGGCGTTCCATCTGTAGCGTGAACTTGTGTCATCAGCTTTCAAAAACATTATCGGGACGAACATTAGGATCGAACCTCATTTTATCTCGTTGAAGATCGATATGGGAATATTCAATTTCAACGATTTGGATTCGACTGAAGCCAAACGGCTACGGTGGATTCTCCTTTGGTCGAAATGTTTCCACGTAAATAAAATTTTCTTGACCACGTCTTCGTTGTGAAAGGAACAGAGATCACATTTAACAGTATCGAAGTTGCACTCACAGCATTTTCTGCACAAAGGATGACTATTTTCAGGAGTTTTTTGGTGTGTACACTCCGGTTAGTTGCATGACGATATAACACCTTTGATATTTCTCTTTTCAAATGAACAAATGCGACACAGCACAAAACTGACATGTCGTTGATACCACCGTGCTCAAAAGCGATATGAGAAAATGACGGCACTCCCAACATTACAAAGCGAATGGAAGCAGCACCCCTAGCGGGAAGCTAAGAATTATTAATAATGGGAAGAAATTAAATTAATTTAGATTGGGCATTGGAAAGCATAAAATAAGCGATTTTAGCACATAGTTCGGAAGGTTAGTATTTTGCACATGCTGTAATTTCATGCGTACAACCCGCAGGTTATATGACTTTTTTTCTTAAAAATCGAACCTGCGGGTTATATGCGAGTGCGGGTTATGGAAGAGTTTTTTGCAAGGTAAAACAAAATAAAGGCCCATTTCTCAATAGGCCCAAACGTTCACCTACTCACGCTGCAGTGATACAAATCATGTGAAAATCGAATTGAAAATAGTAACTTAAACCACTTTTTGCCACGCATCTCTTGCAATAATTCATGAAAACTTGCAGCTCATTTCAAGATTTCAGTTTTAATTTTTAATATCGAAATTTTAAACCAACTTGCAATTAACAGCAGACAATTTTGTTGTGCTTTCGAGTATCGCGTGGTTGATCGCTTACTCAGCGCTGGTCATTTTCTGGTCCCGCACAAAGAGAAGAGCACTTGAAGTGCCTAAGAGATAAGCTGCTTTAGTGTGTGCTACGAATGGCAAACAGCCTGGCATTACGCTACGCAGCACTGAGGTTGTTCAAACTTTGTTAAAACTTGTAGATTACTCACAGGTTTTAAGGGGTGCAGGTAACACAAGAATTTTTTTTACACAACCGCTTTATTTTTTAGTGTTGCGGGTTATCTGGGAGGTGGGTTATACGCGTGAGAGTACGGTAGTAAGAAATAAAAGTATATTCTTACCATCATCTGAACGTGCATCACTGCTGTAAGAACGAGACCTTGATCTGGAATATGAACGAGATCGTTTCTTTTTCTTGGAGCGATGGCGATCATCGTCCTCAGACTCTGAAGGCTGCAACACAAAACAAAAAATCAATACAGCAATAGTCACCTGCCTGCCCAAGAGACCTACATACAATGTAGCTATCAGACCCCTTTTCTTGAAAAAAGGAGGACCGCGACTTGAGTTCGAACAGGACACTGTGCTTGTTAAGGACAAATAAGGCAAGTTGCATTTGTGCACTACGAAAAGAACTGAAAACCTCGACATATTTCATCTTTGGTAGCCATTCTAGCCACTACAGGGAGTTGTGAAATTGTGACAATCTATGGTTTAAGTAACTCTTGCATTTTTTAGAAGTCATATTTTTTTAAACTTTTGGAATGAATGTTTACCCGTTCGAAGAATACGATTCAAAACATAAGCATAGGAATTAAACGGATACAATGAAATTTAAGAATTTGTAGTTTCACAAATATTTGAGATTCAAACAAAAATTTGAAATTTTAACTATGCATTCTAGGATGTGTTACCTCCGTACTTTGGAACAGGACTATTACTATCTCAGTTTTTCTTTTAAATGAGTTTTTGATGTTAGCGCTTGTGCAGGTTATTTATTAATTCTGCAGGCAAGCAACATTAATGAAAACAGGCTTTTCGCCAGCGGCTAGGATGGCATTATCTTTATTCCCACTTTAGGTATGTTCAGGTTTAAACCACTGTTTTTTTCAGTTTAGGTTAGATTTTTACATTTCAACCCACTAAAACTATGATTTTTTTTTGTTCGTTAATACAGCCAAATGCACATTCGTTAGAAAAGGGGGGTTTCTTTTGACAGATATGTATATACGTTCTACAAAAAAAAAAAAATATGAACATACACGTATTAAGAAAATGTATGCTAAAAACATCAAAATTCCAGGCTACCCTGGTTAATTTTTGTTTCTATTGCCTATTGAAAAAATACATTACCCAATTTATTAGCATTCTCCTTCTCAAATGCTGTTCCTACTACAGATAAAATGAGTTATTCCGGTTCGCTTAGCTACTGCGCATATCCACTGCGCAGCCTCCATCGTATATAAAGTCATATCATCACCTTTCGACACCTCTATCCTGCCCAAATGGCAATGAGAGGGGAGGTGGGCGGGAAGCCAGGTAATGTATTTTTTCAATAGGCAATTGAAACAAAAATTAACCAGGGTAGCCTGGAATTTTGATGTTTCTACTTGCCGTGAAAAAATACATTACCCAATTTATTAGCATTCCCATTGACTTCGTCAAGGCGGTGGGAGCCATTTGATCGGAGTCCCCTTAGCTAGCGACCGGCCCCTGTAACACAAAGTCGAGTGACAGTGAGTCCAAGGGTCATAGTACTCTGAGCCGCAATAAATGGGCCAACACAGTACAAACCGTCCGTATGTTGAGACATATCTCGGAGGTAATGGGACATGAAGACGGTAGGGTGGCGCCAAGAAGCGGATTCCATAATGTCTGTAATGGAAATATTGCTGAAATGCGCCCAAGATGTAGAAATGGCACGGCGTTCGTGTGCCGTGACTCTGATATCCTCTGTGATACAATTGATGTCAACAGCCTCGCAGGCTTGGAGGACGGCCATCTTGATCCATGAAGCAATCATCCATGCGGAAGTGGTTCCAACTTTATTGGTAAATGGATGAAAGAGCTGAGTGCGGTCGCGGCGGATAGGAGAGGATGCTTTCAGGTAGAAGCGGATGGCACGAACAGGACATAAGGTTCGTTCTTGATCATCCCCTAGGAATGAAGGAATGATGAACGGATGTGTGCGTTCAGTGGGTTTCTGGGTCTTTGCTCGAAAGAAGAAGCAGGGGTCAGAGTAATACCGCGGAAGTCTGGCAGAAAGAAGCAGTCGCGTTCTCTTGCGGGTAGGGCTTGTAATTCGCTACAGCATAGGCAAGCGGCTAAAGCAACTAAGAAAACAGTTTTCCGTGTGACTGAGGCGTGCAGAGGCTAACGGTTCGTACGGAGGAGCCATTAAAGCCGTAAGGACGATAGATAGGTCCCAGTCCGGAAACCGCTTGGGGATCCGTGGACGTTCCAATTGAAAGGAGTGGATCAACGAGGAGATTTTATAATCTGTGAGGAGGGTAACATTCCCGGCAGCTTTGAAGACAGCATTTAGTGCTGACCGGTATACCAGGATGGTGGATCCTTGTAAACCTTCCTTAAACAAGGAGTTTAGGAATCGGAGGAGGTCGTGTAAAGGAGGATTGATCGGATTGATCTGTTGTAGGATACACCAATGAAACCACCACTTCCAGTGGCTATCGTAGATTTTCGTAGTGGAGGATCGCACAGCCCTGGAGGCGATGCGGGATCGTCTTCAAGAATGCCTGCTGAGCGGAGGAGTCGGATGATAGTAGCCACCCGTGAAGCTGAAGCGAGGATAGGCTCGGATGGTGGATCCGTCCCCGGTCCTGGGATAGAAAGTCCCGTTGTCCGGGTAATTGACATGGAGGGGCTATGAGGAAGGATAGGAGGAGGGGAACCCAGGCTGCGGACGGCCAATTCGGTGCGATCAGGAGAAACCGGCCGGAGCAGTTGGCGATTTTGCGGAGAACTAGTGACAAGAGACGAGGTGGAGGGAAGACATAAGCGTGAAGATGGTTCCAGTCCAGAGTGAGGGCGTCCACTGCCCAGACCCGTGGGTCTGGTAGAGGGCTGACAAACAGCGGAAGTTTGTTGTTGAATCTTGTGGCAAACAAATCTACCATCGGTCGGATGCCACAGTTGGAAAAGAGCATGGCATACGGAAGGGTGAAGAGCTCACTCGCTGATCGGAGGTTCTTGCGATAGAGGGAGTCTGCTATGACGTCCAGGGGAACCGGGATGTGGAGCGGCAGCAGGCGGATGCGAGAGGTGATGCAGAACTGAAAAATCTTGGACGTGATGCGGTGGAGGGAGTGAGAGCGAGTTCCACCGCCCTTGCGAAGGTATGCTACTGCCGTTGTATTGTCGATATGGATCTGGACAGTTTTGGAGGATAGGAAGCTTTGAAAGTGGCGGAGGCCAAGAAGGACTGCTCGAAGTTCTAGGTGGTTGATGTGTTCGGTGGTATCCGTTGGCCAGAGACCGGAGGCGGTAAGGTTGCCGACGTGTGCTCCCCATCCAAGACGAGAAGCGTCTGAACAGATGGAGGTCGGGGGAGGGATCGTGGATGGGAACGGACGCAATCAAGTTTAGGAGATCCATCCACCAAAGGAAGGTCTCCATTGGGAAGGATAGATTCCGAGCTTGAGGAGGCATCTAAAGAGCAAGGTTGGAGTCCCCCCCCCCCCCCCCCATTGTGTCAGACGGTAGTGATGGAGAGGACGGGCCATCCACCTGCCATAGGGAACGAGATCCGCGAACGAGTCTATTGTCCCCACGGTGGACCGTAAGGTCCTGGAAGGTGTGTTGTGGTTGGTGTAGAAATTGTCGGGCGGGCCGCAGATGGGAGTGGATTCGGTCCGGTGATGGGGCGACTGTGCCCTGGAGGAGATTGAAGGATACCCCTAGGAAAACAAAGCGTTGAGCTGGTAAGAGTCGGGATTTGGGGATATTGATGCCGAAGCCTAGGCGATGAAAAAGTGACATGGCGAAGTGCAAGTGCTGTAGTAACCCGTGAGTTGTCTGATGGGGAAGAAGACAGTCGTCTAGAAAGGCGTGGATGCGGATACCCTGCTGGTGGAGACACGCCAGGACCGGTCGGAGGATGCAGGTAAAAATCCGAGGGGTCGCATTGAGCCCGAACGGCACACAAAGGTATTCGTAAACTGTGTTGTCGAGGACGAAAAGAAATAGGTGGCGGACAGCAGCATGTAGAGGAATGTGTAGGTAGGCATAGGCCAGATCTAGGGATACTGTCCAATCGTTTATTCGGAGGGACTCGCGGATAGAGGATACAGTCTCCATTTGGAAATGCGGATTGAGGATGCAACGATTGAGAGGCTTGAGGTTGAAAATTAGTCGAGTTCCACCGTTCTTCTTGTCGCAGAGGAATATATCGCTGTAAAATCCCGCGATTGGGGGATTGGGGGAGATTGGGGGAGGAACAACGCGAATAGCGTGTTTGAGGATGAGGGATTGTATTTCTAAACACAAGGGGTGTGAGGGACAAGACTGACCATCCCATGGAGGATCGCTCACCGGAGGGGGAGTGAGAAATTTCGGCTTGAAGCCGTCGGTCATGATTGATCGAAGCACAGAATCGGTGGTGAGTGCATGCCATGCCCCTACAGCTTGTATGGGTGGAGGAATGTCAATAGGACTTGTGGCCTCTGTTTTTGGAGTGTCGTCCGGAATCGGAGGATGATCGACCCAGGGAGCGTCCTCGTCCACAGCCCTGGGTTCTGTATGGAAAGGGCGAGGAAGCCCAAGGAGCAGGAAGGGCGGACGTTTGGCGGACCTAACACCAAGAGATGATTCAGAAGGCGGATCAGCCGTCGGCTGAGATGAAGGGGGACGTCTGGATCCTCTTGTTTTAACGAAGCGTGGCTTTCGGGAGATATCCAGTTGCGGAGCTACCTTTGGGATAAGGCCTCTGAATAGGCATTCTGTCTTATGGATTGGTTGGTTACGGAGGAGATGACGGGTGGACGCATGAAGGTTAGGGGCGGTGTTGGTATGTTGCAAAGCAACTCTTGTGGAAGACTTGATTAATGAGGAAAGTAAGTTGACGAGTATCCTCAGGCGGATCCGTATAGAGACGCTCGCACATTGCGTTGGCGGCTGTACTGAGGACAACGGCTTGCGAAGCTGCCCGAAGGCCGAGCCGGAGGATGCGGTCGTTATCACACAGGAAGAAGACTGGAACCGCGGCCCGGCGAGGGAGGTAGAGAGAGGATCCAAAATTCAACTTTGTGTCCGTCGTAAAAAATTCTTATTGTGGATAGCTGTCAAAGTTACGAGGACTGCCGGTACCATCTCCTAGGGGTCGAAAGAAATAATTTTCTCGTCCCGGACGAGGCAAAGGATGGCCCTTGTCAAATTCTAAAGGAGATCCGTTTCCTAAAAGGATACCCCCGTTCCGAAGGAGGGTAGTGAGCAACGTAGCGGATTGTCCAAGGAGAGGGGGTTGTAGCGACGGTTGGTCCCGGAAGTCGAAGCCGTAACCGGTGGCCAGACCCCTGTTTATGACAGTATCCGGTGCGGGTGCGGATGCAGATGGTTTATATAGAAAACAGTCTGGGATAATTTCTTCCACTGTCCTCATTAAATCTGGAAGAGGGATCTCAGAAGGATCCGGGTCGTTAGCGAACGGAGGCTCAAGTAAGCCAAAGTCCGAAGGGTCCGGGGAGTAGTATGGATCATGAATATCCGGGGGCGGAGAGGACGGAGGCAGTGGTGGAGGTAGAGGACGAGGCGGCGGATCGTCGGATGACGGGCCTGCGGATACCGAGGAGTACTGACGCTTAGGGAGAGAGGCTAACCAGGCGGACGTGTAGTCTGGTACTTTCCGTTTGAAGGTACGTAGGGACGAGTCCATGAGGGAATGAACCTGAGACGGAGTGAGAGGCTCATTGGTCCGCGTAGAGGTATGAGAGGACCGGGAAGAAAGGTCCAAAGGTAAGGCGGATGCGGATGAAGCGAGTCTGGCTACCACTTTACGTGCCTTGACTTGAAGCCTTAAGCTTTAAGCAAGCTCGGAGGATAAGGATCGAATATCCAATGCAGGCGGCGGTTGGCCACATGGGATAGGGGATGTGGCTGTAGTACTGCACTGTGGAGGGAAGGATTCCGACAACAGCTGATTGGGAAGCTGAGGCTCCAGCATATCCTGTTCCGTAGTAATTTCGAGAACCTCAGCATTCTCGAAGGACGGGGGAACAGGGGAAGCGGATGAGCGAGGAAGGGGGGATACAATCGGCGTCCCCTTAGCTCGCGGCATCGAAGCGGATGCGGATAGCCAGTGCTAAGACTTTATATACGATGGAGGCTGCGCAGTGGATATGCGCAGTAGCTAAGCGAACCGGAAGAACTCGTTTTATCTCTAGTAGGAAGAGCATTTGAGAATGAGAATGCTAATAAATGGGTAATGTATTTTTTCACGGCAAGTAGAAAACATCAAAATGCCAGTGGCACCTGGTTGATTTTTGTTTCTACTGCCTAATGAAAATATATATTACCTGAATTTTAGCAATCTCAATCTCCCATGCTGTTTTGTACTAGAGATTAGAGACTTTGGAGCGTTGCTACCTACTGCGCATCGGTTCTGCGCAGCCTCCTTAGTATATAAGCCGAGTCGACAGCCACTGTATTATCTTTTGTTCCCCTATTAACGTGCCAGTGGCGACATAAAGGGAAGGAAGGTGGCAATGTTTTGGCAATGTATATTTTCAGTAGGCAATAGAAACAAAAATCAACTACGTGGCCCTGGTATTTTGTTGTAGTGAACGATACAGGCCCTTGGACCAATCTTTTCCGGCTGTCATGGCTTGAGGTCGAGGCCACCCAGTTGCTCGTGTGTTCCCGGCGGACAGACGAGGAGCAGGATGGCTCAGGGGCCGGCCGGGTGGACGAAAGCTTGATGATTGCAGTCTGGACCAGCTCATCTACCTCTCCGCGGGTGATGGCGTGACGACATCGTGAGGAGTGAGATGAAAGGTCGAGGGAAGACTTCAGCGAATAGTGGTTCGCAGTCTCCGTAGCACGGCGAAGATTACGTTTTGTTTCGAGGTAATATCACTTGGCGTCTTTGAAAACGTCTTGGAGAGTTTGTAGGTCGATGGCTTTAGAAGTTTGTTGGCCGGCTTGAAGCGGCGATTCGTCTTCAACAGTTGCCAGCAGCACAGTAGGTTCCATTGGCAGGACGTCCGAAAGCAGATGGTCGGCGATAACATGAAAGTAAACGGCATCAGAGACGAGAGCCGCAGACGGGGGCTGGTCGGTCGGCTCGGTGACGGGTGTCTTCGGCATGATGACCAGAAGAAATCCGAATTCCAAAAGCAAGGTGGAGACGAAGCGACGTGGAGACCAGGATCGGGCCAAGGTCAACGAATCTGGGAGGGCAAAGCGTAATTTGACGCCCCATGCAAGGTTTGCGCCCACAACCACCAGGCATGCAGGGATGCCGGAACCTTAACTCTTGCGCATCGCCATTTGCTGCGACAAGTTTCTTTCTGGAGGTTGCTCCAACGTTCACACAACCAACTGGTTGTGGCCTGCAATGGAGGCCTTGATCGCTGGGACACCCCACTTGGCACGATCATCAACAACGGTCTGATAGAACTTGGTCGGTGGAGCGAGCTATACACAAATGCCGACGTCCGCGCACTCCGCCAGCGACCACGTTCAGGGTGTTGAAGCTCTTCAGGACCTTGAAGAGGTGTAGGATTCTTCCTAACCAGTTGCCAGTTGTCCCTATTGTTGTTTTTTTTTGCACCTAGTTGCACAGTGGATTAAGATTAAATAAATACATAAAATTAATTTTTTTTTTTTCTAAATTTGAACACCCGAATTTGGCGCAACTGTTGGTCATTTTTTTTTGGGGCACGGCACGGCCCTGGTGGAGACGTTCGCTGGAGGTAAATGAATGCCGAAAGCCTCTGCGCTCTCGCTTTTATAAAGGAGGACTGCACCATGCATGCGCAGTGGGGTTACCGAGCAGGCGGTTACATGCAACTAAGAAACCTCCAGGGAGAGACATCCATCGGGACACTGAATGCTAAATTAACAGGTTATGGATATTATCCAGCGGCAATACGAAAGAGGAATTTCCGACTGGAACAGAGGGGTGTGCGATACCAGGTTTTTCAACACGATACCAATACTTTATTAATCTGAGTTTCGGTATCACGATACTTTCTCAATACGATACTTTTTTCGACACATACTTTCTCGATACTTATACTTTTTTTTTTTAAATAAAGCAGTTGGAATAAACAAAGCCAAAGGATTTCAAATTGTTGGATGGTTGAGTGATTTGAGCCTCTCAGGATAGCATCATTGGAAGGATCCCTCTATTTTACTTCACTCTTAATACTCACCTGAGAAGCCTCAAATCACTCGCCATCCAACAATTTCAAATCCAGAACTTTCCCCTCATGAACATTGCCAGCCCAGCCAACGCCCGCATCGACCGTGTTGTGGGGGGGGGCTGAGCTAGACTCATCCAGAGATGGACATCGAGATAAGTGGTGCCCGCAACGATGCAGCATTTTCAAAATCCATTAAGAAAACTCCATGATGTAGTACATGTGCTAGTTTGTTTTGGCGGTTATGATCTTCTGAATAAGTCGAAGTTCAACTATCAAGCATTAACAGCTTGCAATAGTCCCTTTTTCCACCGAAAATTCAAGGTGGTGTGGTGTTTCAAGTTTTTAAACACAGAACCCATACCATAGCACAGGCACTCACCGATCTTGATCTGGAACGAGATCGTTTTTTCTGTTTTTTGTTTTTCTTGGAATGTTTCTTAGCTTTGCTGTGATGATGACCACAAGCCTCCTACAAAGTAAAAAACAAATGTCAACACCACTAATGCAAGAAGATTCCTTCAAACAGTTAAATTTACAACTGACCTCCAAATTCTGTTGGTACTCTTTGAACAAACGAATTCGTTCAGATTCCAGGGTAATACTTTCAAAAGCACCATCCTTCTCAAAGAGATGTCGAACCTGAAAAAAAAAACAACTAAATTTAACTTCTCAGGTCAAATAATTGCAGCAGTAGCAGCAGTTGGCTGCAATGACACCACACCAATACCATTAGTTTTGGATTCAGTTGTATCGAGGCAGATCAGAACATCCACCTTCAGACTAACCCTATCAAGGACTCTTGCTTAGTCCACTGAAGTAGCTTGACTATTCTTCTGCCATTAAAAATTGTAACATTAAAAGTCCAACATTAAAAATTATAAAAAAGAAGGAATAATATAGTATGGCTTTGTTCGGTTGTGTTTAGATTATCAAGTTAACGAAGTATAAGTAAACAAATAGCACATTTGATAGATATAAAATTACAAGATCAGCATTTACGAGACGCTGGATGGATATCGGCGGGTGTTTTGAGGTGGGCGCATTTCGTAAAGTCACCAGAAGGCAAAGCAATCAGTCCGCTAATTTCTCGGAATTCATGATGGCAATGGCCGAAGCTACAATAGTATGGCAGACGCGATGTTAACAAGTTCGTGCCCGAAGTGCTATGACAAGATGGCGGCACTGCTAGCATTGATACGGAATGCATAGCTTCTGCCAGGGAAGGTGCTACGCATTCCTTATCAACATTTAATGGACAAAAAAACTAAATCAATTTAGGCAATAAAAGTAGGGGTCGACCGAATACTGCAAAACCGGATCCGAACCGAATCCGGATAACATAAGTTGCCCACCGGACCGAATCCGGATAGTGACCGGATAGTGATTTTTTTTAATAGCCTACTACAAACACTTTAACTTGCATGTGTGTATAGGTCTAGGCTCACAAAAAAAAAATGAACCACAATTTCAATTGTGAATTTGCAAACAAGTTTTTTTAATTCAAGATTAGGAACAAGATTTTTTTAATTGAATGTAAAGATCTAAGCCTATGACTAATAATTTATTAGGCATAGACCTTTACATTTAATTTTAATTAGCATTAAATCACAGCTACAATTTTAAAACCTTAACTTACATGTGTGTATAGGTCTAGGCGCACACAAAAAAAAATGAATCACAATTTCAATTGTGAGTTAGCGAACAAGTTTAACATTTTTAGATAAAAATAAAAGCATGTCAAGCTTTTCTGGTTTCAAGCGACAACGATGTGGAGAACAAATGTCACCAACTGTGCTAAATAGCTTTTCTGAAGGGGCTGAAGATGCTGGTGCACTCAAATACTTGCACGCAATTTTAACCCTTTGAGAGCTGAGTTTTTTTTTATATCTCCAAAAAAGTAGGGGTAACCTGGACGGGGCTCGAACTAGCAACCTGAAGGAGCTGTTAAACGTGAGGCACACGCCTCTACCAACTCGGCCACGGCCGTCTCTAGAGTCGGCTTGTTAAGGGAACCTAGTATTGTTGTCATTCCTGCATTGTTGGCCATCTCGCGCGTAGTAAGGACTCTGTTTTTAATACTTCAACCTGTGCTTGTGTTTGGCCCGAGATTTTCTCGGGTTTAGCACTCAAAGGGTTAAGGAGGGGTGTCGCATGAGGATACTGTTTTCGGTAGTTTGCCCAAAAATCAAAGCAGTCTTTGTTTACTTCTGTAAATGCAATGGTTGACAATGCTAGATATTCTTGAACCAAGCCTTTGGCGCGAGTTTCTGGATTCACTTCACTTGCGATCTGTTGTTGGGAGGAGCCCGAGAGTTTGTTTACAATTTTAGCTATCTTCAGAGTAGGTTTTGGTTCAAGTGTATTTGGTATCTGACCGGGTGGTTGTGTGCATAAACGTTTAGTGGATGGCTCATTTTCATTATGCACGTCTTCAACCCTTGAAGACTCCTCTTCAATAATAACAGTTTTCACTTGTTCAGTTAAAAGTGAAATGGCAGCATTTTTAAGCATCCGCATTATGAAACAAGGTTCCCTTAAACCTCGGATCTAGTAGAGTTGAAATTGCGTACAGGGAATTCCATTCTGTATCCCTTGGGAATCTATTGTCCCGTGTCAGCTCTCGGGCAAGGCTACGCTTAAAACCAGCGACTCGGTGATCTTTGTCAGAGGGCTGTAGATCTTCCAACAGAGATCTTACCAACGGAAGAACAAGTCCAATTGTGGCATTGTCGCATGTAGCAATCTTGGTTATTTCTTTGAAAGAATTCAATACGTTAATGACACATTCAGCAAGTTTCCACTGATGATTCGAAAGTTTATCGATTTCAGCCAATTCACAGGCTGCATTAACTGCACGTTTTTGTTCGTGTAAACGTTCCAGCATGCAGTAAGAAGAGTCCCACCTTGTAGGAACGCCTTGTACAAGTGAATGTTCTGGCATTTGGAGTTGTTTTTGTTGTTCATGAAGAATTCGTGTAGCCACGTTTGAATGTTTAAAAGCGCCTACTAATTTACGGGAATTTGCTAGTAAATTGGCAATATCTTGGTGGCCCTTCAGTGCATCTTCAATTACCAACTGCAATGTATGAATCATGCATGAGGCATGCTTAAAGTCACTGTCTCGAAATGCAGCATTTATATTTCTGCAGTTGTCATGTAGCACAGCATGTACTTTATCACCTACCTCCCATTTATGCACAATTTGTTCAAACATTTGTGTAATTTTTGTCGCTGTATGGCTATCGTTAAATGGTTGTGCTTGCAGGCATAAGTTTACACGCACAAAATCTTCTTGAACGTAATGAGCAGTAATGGATAAATAACTGTCTTGTGCTTTGGATGACCAAAAGTCTGAAGTGAAACTTGCATACTGGACTGTAGACATTAAATTCGTTACCTTCTTGCAAGCTTTTTCGTACAATTCTGGTACGGCTACCTCCCGAAAATATTTGTCACTGGGTACTTTATACCTCGGTTCGGCAACATTCATAACATGGAGAAAACCATCATCGGTTACGACGCTAAACGGCTGAAGATCTTGACATATCATGCATGCGATGGCCTTTGTTAAAGCCTGGGCACGTGGGTCAGAAAAATCGTACTGAGTCTTTTTTTCGACACACTGACCTAGAGTTTGTTGAACAAGACTATTTCTTCGTGATGCTGCTGCAGCGGTTTGCAATGCTGTTTCAGCAGCGCTGACATCTGGGTGTTTTAAGTTGAGATGTTTCCGTAACGCTGACGTTCCGTACGTACTTGAATCTTTGCCACCACGAGAAATAATCGTTTTGCAAATACTGCATACTGCTTTGGTTTCGTCTCTCGTATTCACTTTAAAATGTTTCCACACGTAACTTTCTTCTCGTTTAGGCGCCATACCTTTCACTACGAGTAAGAGGATCGTTCGTTAAAATTTAAAAGTCACGTCAACTCGAAGCATCAACTAACCTAACAGGAAACTGAAGTCAGCTAAAGCAAGATGGCTGAAGTCAACAAGAACCGGAAGCACCTAAAACCTGAAACGTTTGGATTTTTTTCACGTTTTTTTTATAGCTACTACAAAAGATGTCCGTTGTTGAAATGTAAAAATTTGAAAAGCAAAAAAAATAAAAAAATAAAAGAAATGGGAATCCCTTCTTCATTGCTTGCTTTGAATGATGTCAGTATCTTTTACATCACTGCCTTTATTCCGCCAATAAACTGCTCCGTTCCAACGTCAGTAGTCCGTTTTGAACCTCCTTCAGTATCGCGAGCTACGATTGGTTTGTTTGTCGCACGTGACCACGGGGCACAGTAGCGAGTGACGTCATGCAAAGCGAGTCAAGGTCACAGCCATTGGATCTAGCACGTTCGCGTCCTTTTGCGGATGGCCGCCGAAAACAGATTGCTCTCGCGATCGCAACTGTTGAGGAAATAATTACTTGTACGGTATTAAAAACGTCAAAAAACAAATTTCGAAAACAGTAAGCGATGCCTTGATGGAAGAATAACCAGTGGATGTTCTCATTACAAAGTTTCCTGGGTACTGCAGTGTCAAGTAGAACATTTTCGTAAGCCCATTTACGTTGGCCTAACCTAGTCGAACTTCACAATTTTTTTTAAGTTACGAAAACGTAATACGATGGTCCGAAGTATATTTTTGTACAACAATTTACAACATAATTATTTATTATTAAATAACTTATAACATTACATTTTATGTGTGGGTTGGGAAAATCCGTGCGAGTTCGAATTATCCGCGAACAATTGCACCATTTCGAAAACCGTGACCGAGAATTTTTCCCGAGTCCGGATACTGACCGAATACCTAAGATCCGGTACCGGACCGGATATACTATCCGGATTCGGTCGATCCCTAAATAAAAGTAAAAAAAGTGATTTTAGTGTACAAGTAATTTGCAGATAGTAAGAAACCGTTACGCTACTTTCATGTTACCAGGAGGAGGAAGGGGGGGGGGCGGGGAGTCGTTCAAATTCCTTTAACAGTTACAGATTACCCACAGGTATACCGTTGATGCAGGCTATACCATGTCTACAGAATTGGTTTATTTTTTAATGGTGCAGGTTATTCAGGAGGAGGGTTATACGCATCTAATTACAGAATGTGTAAAATTAGAACAATAGTTCCAAAGAATCAAATTATCATTTGTCCGTCTGCAACGATTAAAAGATAAGGTAAAAATAAAAGATCTTATTTTTTAAGTGGCCTAAGATGCTCTTGTAATGTACTGAATTGATATAAGCCTTGACAGTAATTTACCTCATCCCACTTTGAAGAGGAGGTAAGAGACGTAGCTGCATTCTTCAACATATTACGGAAAGTACTCTCAAGGCGCCTTTGCTGAAAATACAAATTGTAGTTATGTGCAAACAGCAAGTAACATAACTAATAAAGATATGCGCGATTAACCAAAAATTTGAGTTCACCCATGGTTATTTGTAGGGTTATGCAATACATGCACACATATTTTCTGCAACTATGGAATTTTATAGCAATTTTGCGATTAATTTTTTTATTTTACTTCCCGTACTGGCCCGATTGTAAGGCGGCTCGAGTATAAGGCAAATTGCCATTTTGGGCACATGAATTTAACAAAAATAAACGGGTGCGATTATAAGGCGGGTGACTTTGACCCAATATTCCTCCAGTGCCTCTATTACTAATGTAGTTATTATAGAATAATACTTCTGCTAATGCCGATTTAGAATCGTAATTTTCGTCATTGTAGGTTGTTTTTTTTTTTAATTGTGGAATCCATAACAATTTTTAAGGTCCCCTTTTGGGTTTTTTTTTTTGCTAAATAATTCAAAACTATTTGAGCTACTGACTTCTCATTAGCACCAAAGGATAGCTCTCGAAAAAACTATTCGAATGGTGTTTTCACACTTCAAAATCGGTCAAAATTTGGCCGAGTTATGGATTTGTACGCAAATATAAGATGAAGATGCAGTTTTAATGAAACTAATTAGAACAATAAATACAGTCTCATGTTCGGGCCAGTATGGTAGTTGCATTCACAATGAATAAAACGTAAGTGTTTCAGAATTTGAAATTTTTATATTAAAATACTTATCCTAAAAGCTTAATGCTATTTTTCACCCCAAAATAGGCCTACGTCCTAAACCCCAATAAATTTTTTAATTCCCCACTAGTTGCGCTACTAACCGCACTGTGGCCGTTCACGCCGTAGGCATGCCAACCGAATATCCTGTCACTTTTTGTTTTCCACGGTATGATTAACAAGTGGGGAAGCTGGTGGGTTTTTTAAGGTTGTATTTTACGATTAAATGAAAACATCAAAATACCAGGACCACAAGGTTGATATTTGTTTCTATTACCTACATGAAAACATAAATTACCTTCCTTCCTTCGAGTGCTCAAACCCCAGCGAAACTTGTTGGTTTCCCTGCTAGTCTCGTAGCTTACTTTCTGTGCATGCACGGCACAAGCCTTCTTTAAAAGCATCTGATCCGGACTTTGCTTCATATTTCTTCCTCTCAGTCGTAACCAAGGTGAATATAATGGGAGGCTGGGCAGGCAACGGTAATTTGTTTTCGTGTAGGCAACAGAAACAAAAATCAACCAGGTGGCCCTGGTATTTTGATGTTTCTATAGCCAACGAAACATTCATTACCAGTCTTTTTAGCATTTACAACTAAAAAGCACTTTATAACTTTTTAGCATTTAAGCAGACCTCGTCACTGATTGCGGTGGGAGCATGGTAATGGTTAACCGAGCTACAAGCTGGCTGTCCCAGAGACAACGGAACCTGTGAACCGTAAGCAATCCATAAGTAGCCCATATGAAAAAGTCGTCCTGGCCAATCATCTGGTCGCGTGGACTGGAGGAGCGGATGTCGCTAAAAGATATTGGCATGTGTTGCAGGGCCGCATGCTGGCAGCAGCTGGTGGACGCGCCCACTTCTTGCTAGTTCACGGTCCTCGCTAAGTTCTGTCTTGGGAGCCCGTGGTTGGGCGCGCTGAGTGGTTGTTTGTTGCGACCGTATATTCGTTTGTAGATTTTTCTCTTCTCTAGTGGTTTTTATTTTGAACTAATACAAAGGACAAAAATGGATGCTGTACATGTTTAGGGCTAAGGTTGATATAGCTGCAATAGCAAGGATAGCTTACATCACCTCAGACATGTGTAAGAGCTGACAATAATCTGCAGTGTTCTTGGCTTCTGGAGGACGGTGGAAAGAACATACAGCGCCGAAAGGCCGAATATTGACTCTGTAGTGGCGCTTTAGGAGGTGGACGCTTCGGGTCCAGAAGTAGGCGCCAGTGGAACAATTGTCTGCTTCAGCCCCAGTGAGATCATTACTTGTCGAAGGGTGACCAGCGACTGTACGGTCGAGTGAAGTGATGGACGTATAAAAACCGAACATGGGAGGTGGGACTGTCGGTGAAGCAAAATTGGTGATCGTCCGGAAGACTGATCAGGAACAAACTGGACAGAAGGTTGAAGAGAAAAATTGAAGTGGCGCAGGCGGATTACAGTCCGATTGTTTGTACAACGAAGGGCTAGGCTCTTAGGTGTCGAAGAGGTTCAAGGGACCACATGGTGAGTTAAGCAATCCTGATGATTTTCAGAGTGGGACTGTTGTGAGCGGACAGGCGGAATGACAGGCAGCGTGGGACCGGCTCTCAGCCTGACAAAGGCATATGGAATGAGATGAATCTTCACACATTAAGGGAGGGCCCGGAATCCCAGGTCGATTTCGCAGCCAGGCGACGACATGTGGCGCAAGGTAGTCGTCTTGTTGAGTGGTCCGAGCAGTGGGAGATCCCAGGAAGGACAGTGATGAGGCAAAGTGTTGTCAAACTGCCACACATTGTATGAGCAATTTCCATTTCCACACATTGTAAGTGGAAATGAAAAATGGGCCTTCACCAACAGGAGGCTACGTTGGAGCTAGGGCTGGTACTTTCCGGTTTTTTAGTTATCCGTTTAACCGGTTTTTTTTTTTCGGTCGGTTACACGAAAACCGTTTTACGTTTTTGGCCCCAAAAAAAAAAAAAGGCCAAAAAAATTAAAACAAGCTGAAAAAAATATGATTCAGGCCTTGGTAAGACAAGCACAATTATTGACTACATGTTGCATTTTGGAATTTAAACTAGAAGAAAGTTGAACTTGAACTTAAGTAATTACTTTATCAAGAATTTTGACTTTATGTAGCTTTAAAATTTCTACACGATGGCTTAGGCCTATTTACGACAACGTAAGCCAAAAACAAAATTTAACACAACGTTTTTGTTATTAATGTTCCATTCATTTCAAATTATGAGCCAGAAAAATTAGCATGTTTGCGTTTTCAGGTAGCAACGCAATTCGTTTACGTGTTATGATGTCGCTTCCCTGCCGCTCGCGCTAGGTATAGACGAGTCCACTTTTCCACGACGCGGGGAGGGTAGATGCTGGCCAGCTTGTATTTAACTGCCTCGTGTACGCGCTGACGATCAGCAGTTTGATTCAAAGAAAATAAGCAGCTTCGATGGAACAACAAGCCCACGCGGATTATTTGTAAATAAGCTGCCCCCTACCCACCCCGGTTTTCTACTTTTACTGATTTTTAGTGTTTAGATTAGTAGGTCTAAATGACGCCACTCGGCTATTTTTGCCCGCATCAAACGTTTTTCGGATATGGGTTTTATAATCCGTGTAACCGAACGTGGAACGGTTTCCGGTTAACCGTGTAACCGATCCCAGCCCCAGTTGGAGCCCGTGCAGCGTGAACAACAACAGCGAAGATATGATCTGAGTAGGGACAATTTTACACTACCTGAAGAAGACAGATGAATCTTATTAAGTTGTCGAAAATTTACGAGCGTAGTGAAGTATCAGACTGTTGATATTTGTGCATCTCCAATTTATGAAGAATGAGTGTAAATTGTGATTGACGTCCTACTGATGAGCTGAGGTCTGTGAACGAGCTTGAAGATGAAATTCTCGACAGAGAATCAATGATGTGTTTGACGGAATGGAAAGGTAGAGTGCCAGAATGTGAGTGTGCTGAAATGTTTCATGACGATGTTGGTAGTGGACCGCGCTCTAAGGTGGTACCTGGTGGTATTGGGGGGGGGGGGGGGGGACCCCCGGGATACTGCATCCTAAGACGATGATGCAGCTGTGGCCTGTGGCGTTTGAGAGCCAGAAGGGACCTACGGACTGGTCCGAGATGCTGATGTAAAGTGGCCACGTGGGGAGCCAGCGTGAGGGTCTTGGATTTAGCTGTGTTGGATGCACCAGAGCAGTGTAAAAGGTAGCGGCGAGAACCATAGAATATTGTGTGTTTGCTAAGGTTAACTCAGTCTTCAAGTTAATCACTTGCTGGCTTAAGTGGTGTACTGCAGATGCCAGTGTGGCGCTTATGGCCTGAAAAAATTAACTGTTTACGAAAGGGCTGTATTGGCCGCACGAAGATTGTGGTGTTCTTCAGAAAAGGCACATGCCGTGGCGAACAGAGAAGCAATATCGACGTCCAGGTGGCCGTCGTCCAGGGAATGTTTTAGTCCCCCGTAGAATGGAGGCCAGTAAAACTTTTGAAGAAAGGAGCAGGGCGCCTAGCTGGAGAGAGGATCCTGGAGAAGAATATCTGACGGGATCAGCTGTGGGTGGCGCAGTGTGTAATTGGCTTGATCATCCGAGAGCGGAGGAACGAAGTCCTGTACAACATTTCAAGAACCTGGTAGAGAAGTATATCTAGCCCTGCAAACAGGGTATCGGGCCTTTGTAGGACCAGTGGTCCATTTGTCCTTGCTCCGAAAGGTGGACGGTGAGGATACAATAGAAGAAGATCGGTTTTTCGGGCGACGTGCAGTCAGGCGTCGGCCAGGAGAGGCTTGTTGCATTGGGCCGACGAGGGCTTCTCGTCTGCGAAAGGGCCTGTCTCGATGGAAGCTTGTGTTTGAAGGAAGGTTGCTAGTAGGTGCCAACGTTGCCTTGATGGATAGGAGAAGACCTTTTCGTCCTAGCAGCTCCTCCACTTGCGGATGCTTTTTTTCTTCGTCGGTACGAAAGGGCCCGATTGTAAGGTGAACCTGTAGCGGTCGTGGTCGCCTGCCCAGCCACGTGCATTGAGCGCAAGGTGAAGAAAAACACAAAGCCCAGAAAGCGAGAGGTCAAAGGAGATACCAGGAGATGCTGTGATGGTGAAGGTGATGCCAGAATGGTTGATGAAGCAGTGGCAGAAGTCGATATAAAAAAATTAGGACATTGTGTTGGACCAAATTTCAAGACACTTTCAGGACATTTATTGGGATTTTCAAAAAAATTGTTTAACTACACTCAGCATTTTCATTCAGTCGTTTTTTCATTCCCTTGAAAGAAACATATTTTGAAACACTAACATCTGATACTGTAGTTGTTTGTCTCTTACAAGGACGGTCCTTATTGAAATTACTATCTCTTGGCATTATTTAAACATTCAAATCACGTAGGCGTAACAGTAGCGGGGCGGCTAGTGAAGGCTGACTGACTAAACAGTAACCACGCTGCATGGTAACTGACAAGATCCATGCGCAAGCATTCTCCCGATTTTCGTGAACGATATGGTGCTAGCTCTTTATCGTATATCACCATATTTGTTTGGCACAACAATTTATAGCACAAAAATGACGGCTTAGATAATAATTCCTTTTTTTAAAAAGCGATTAATTTTACAATTTCGGTAAATTTCAGGAATTTCAGGTGCTGAACAGGAATTACAAGCAACCCATGGCTGCAATTAATTGTAAGGACGGTATTTCCAGCGAAGGACCAAAGTTTCGGAGCTGAAGAAAGACAAGTATTTGTGTAGCTGTTCGAAGAGGAAACCATCAGACGAACGAATTGCCAAAATGGTATAAAGTTATGGGAAAAATCCCCGAAAATCCACCGAAATTCCACCGAAAATTATCGAAAAATACACCGAAAATAAGCACAGGGAGGGTCGCTGGGTTGCGGAGGAACAAGAAGGGATGTCAGGTGAGGCCAGCAACGGACAAGGCCTTGGCCCCATTGTATGTACCCAGTCCACGGTGCGCAGCGGTTACTGCAAGCCCTGAAAAGGAAAAGGTGAAGGGCCTGGTCCACTCGTGGGTCAGGAGACATGCGGGGGGCGTCATGAAAGCGAAGGTGGAGCATTGCGGGTCGCAAGCAAACAATTCCGAAGGTAGATCACGTCAAGACAATGTCAGAAAATTGGTGCAGTCCTGAGGAAGGTATGGGGAGACCACAAGTGATAGGTGGCGTCTGGTCGCACGGAAGAATAGGCTAATGATCGTGTCGCAAGCAGTGCAGGTCGCAATTAGGCAGGACCTTAATGTGATCATGAAAAAGCAGGGCCCCAGACTGGCGCAGCTGATGAACATTGGTTCACTTCCCTTTATCCTTCCATGAGGCTGCACGGAGAGCAACTACAGAACTGGCGACAGAGAGGGACCCAGTGGAGGCCATGACAGCCCTGCTGCGCTTCCCAGGTTGGAGTTTCCTCCCACCCAGCCGTGTTCATTCACGGTAAGAAAAACAATATTTTGCCGGCCCTCCTGTCTGGCCGGCTGAAAATTGTTTCTATTGCCTAGAGGAAACATATATTACCTGTGTTTTTTTTCCTTCCTTTCGTGAGGGATGCTTCTCTGTGGTGGTTTGAAAAGTTATCGGTAGATGCCCAGCTGCTTAACCCAGTCTGTGCATGCGCGAGAACCCTCTATTAGGCCTACGTGTAAGCAGCAAATTTTTCAAGAAAACTGCACTTTGTGAGGATAACACAATCTCCCGTGTACTTCATGTCCAAACCCATGACAAACGTTTAGGAAGGGGTGCCCCCTGAAATCTGTCCAAAAAACAACATGGCGGCCATTTTTATTTTTAAAATGG
Organism: Lithobius niger; assembly: GCA_023313725.1. NCBI lineage: Eukaryota > Metazoa > Arthropoda > Chilopoda > Lithobiomorpha > Lithobiidae > Lithobius > Lithobius niger. Next base: position 4,354 of record JAHWFP010053244.1, on the reverse strand, counting down.
CCGCTACACAATACAAAAATTCAAACGTGCTAACTTATGTAAGTTTGGTGTCAATTGCTAGGGTTTAAGGTCTGCCGAATTAAAAAAAATGCTCCATTAAGAAAGGTGCCAGGTCTTCACACAAGAAGCTATCCAAGATGGCGGCCAAAATGGTGGCAAAATTCAAGTAGTTTTCATAGTTTCAAAATTCACGTATGAGTAGGGAAGATTTGAATTAGTGATAAAAAAAGTAAGTTCGTTCGAAATTACTAGTAACTAGAAAAAACACCAGCTCAAATCCGCAGTGTAGTGCGTCTTGTAATAGGGGTTAAGCTGCATCTAATTCTCTATGCTGTAGCACTGCATTTTTTTTTAAATTCACCATTAAGTTACATCTTTAAAGTGATGCAGTAGCAGTTTTAATTAAAATAAATGGATGTATTTATCCTTAGATATCAGGTGGATATGTATATTTTTCAACATGGATAATTGAAACGATTTATTGTAATTAGGAGCTACGCTACTGCAGTTTATCTACGTTGTAGTGATGCGCATTTTGAGTCTATTTACCACAAGTTACGTCTTTAAAGTGCTGCAGTAGCCGTTCTAAGAAAAATGGATATAATGGGGCTTAAATGATAGGAGGAGATGTATGTTTTCCAACAAGGGTAATTAAAACGCTATATTGTAATTAGGGGCTAAGCTAAGGCAGTTTATCTACGGTGCAGCACTGAGCTTTTTGCGTCTATTTATCACAAGTTACATCTGTAAACTGCTGCATAGCCGTTCTACTTAAGATAAATGGATATAATTAGGCGTATATGAAAGATGGAGATGTATCTTTTCCAACAAGCATAATTAAAATACATTCATTAATCATAATTAGAACTGCCACCGCATCATTTTAAAGATGTAACTTAGAGAGGATTGACGTAAGCGTGGACCTACAGCGCAGATAAACACTTATAGCTTAACTCCTAATCATGAAAATGTTGGAATATACATTTCGCCACCTTTCATATAATCCTAATTACATCCATTTATCATAATTAGAGCTGCCACCAGGCTCGGACTGGCCATACTGCCATTGTGCCATTACCCCACTTTTGGCGCGCCATGGGGAGCCTTCTGTTTTACCCCTTCCAGAAAGAAAAATGAAATCTTTTCCGCTGTTGAGCTTCCCTTCAGGCACAAATCCCCTTCTCTCTTTCTCCTTCCCCTTACTTGCATTTTTAACACTTTTGTTAAACTCCTTCCCTCTTCTTCCCCCCCCCTCCCCACCAAAAAAAAAGGACCCATGACGACCCAAAAAGAAGTTCATAAAACAGTCATTCCTTGAAATATACGGTAAGGAATGTGTTGACGTACATCAAAAGCCAGTAAAATATCAAAATAAGCAAAGGCTCCGGGCTCTTCCCTGAACAATACGTGGGGAGCTTAGAGCGCTTTCCAGAGCCGTCAGGCTTGAATTCCTGGTAAAATGCGTGGCGCCCCTCCCCCATCATTTCTCTAAATGGCACAGGCGCCCTTTGCTACCCAGTCCGACTCTGGTTGCCACCGTGTCACTTTAAAGTGTAACATGTGGTGAATTGAAGAAATCATGGGCTACATCGTAGATAAACAAGTTTTAGCTTTTCCCTAATTACGATAATTCGTTCTAATTACCCTCATTCGAAAATATACATCTCCATCTGTCATCTAAGTCTAATTACGTCCATTTATCTTAATTAGAACGGCTACTGCAGCAGTTTAAAGATGTAACTTCTGGTAAATAGACGTAAAAAGCACACCACTACAGTGGAGATAAATTGCCATAGCTTAGCTCCTAATTACAATAAAACGTTTTAATTGGCCTTGTTCCAACATAAACTTCTCCATCTTTCATCTAAGCTTACTTACAGCTATTTATCTTAATTACAACGGCTACTGCAGCAGTTTAAAGTTGCAACTTACTGTAAATTGGAAGAAAAATGCAGTGCTACAGCACAGAAACAGCCACAACTTAGTTCCTAATTACGAACACACTACACTACGGATTTTACCTGCTGTTTGCAAGTTACTAGTCATTGCAAATGAACTCACCTTTTTGAGAAATAATTCAAATATGCTTCTACTTTATCAGTATAATTTAAAATTATGAAAAACACTTGAATTTTACCCCATTTTGGCCGCCGTTGTGTAAAGTCCCGGCAATTATTTACAGGATTTTTCTGAATTCGGTACACCTTAAAACCTACAAGTCAGCACTAAAATTACAAACATCAGTAAGATTTTCGAATTTTTGTATTGTACAGCCATTTTAAAAACAAAATGGCCACCATGTTGGTTTTTGGACAGGTTTCAGGGGGGCACCCCTTCCTAACGCCCCCCCCGGCGGCCGGGGCAATGAGGCTTAATGGCGCCATGGTTTATCATGGGTGTGGACATAAAGTACATCAGAGATGGCGTTATCCTCACAAAGTGCAGTTTTTGTTTGCTTACACCTAGGACTATATAAAAGCATTCAGGCGAGGCCGGCCTGCCATCTTTTTTACCCTCTTAATATGTCAGGTGGTGACTCAAGAGAGGAGGTAGGGCGGATACAGGTAATGTATGTTTCCTCCAGGCAATGGAAAAAATTTTCAGCCGGTAAAATACTGTTTCTAGTTGCCCTTTGGAAACCGTGACACGTGGAGGCGGGTTCTACCTGACGGGTGCCCCAGGGTTTACGAGCTGGCTCCCCCATAAAAATTAGCTTTTCTGAAAACCTAACAGGAATTTGGATCTTTTTCGTAGGGTGTTGTGGCCCTGAAAAGGGCCGTTTGTTTAGAGGCAAGTCTTGCTTCTGTTCCAGGACATCTGCTTCAAGACATCTGCTTCAAGACATCTGCTTCAAGACATCAGATGTTTCCGGTGCTTAAGGGGGTTGGATCACCCATCTGGCAGCGACGGTGGTTCCCAGGTGGTGTAATCAGTTTTCTTGTTTCGTCATGTTCCTGAAGTGGCCTCCATGATATCGGATATGGCGATGTTGTTTTGGAATGCCCAGGATGTCGAACTCGCCCTTAGCTCATGCGCTGTTGCCCTTGGGTTGATGTCGGGGTGGTCACTGCAGATGTCTTCGTAGGCATTGTTGATGACAGTTTTTATACATGAGGCGATCATCGCGGCTGATGTTACGCCGAAGGCGGTTGCAAAGGGACGAAAAAGTTGGTTTCGTCCTTTGCGGAATTCGAGGTTTTCAGTCCTCTTGATGTAGTAGCGAAGAGCCCGTGCAGGGCATAGTAGTCTCTCGGGTTCATCGCCAATGATGCTTGTGAGGGCAGGAATGACGATTGGTCTGGATGGTTCACATGGTTTCCGGGTTTTGGATCGAAACGACGATTTGGGTTTAAGTTGTATGGCAGTGAAGTTGTCATGGAAGAAACAGAAGCTTGGGTCGAAGGAGAGGGCTTGTACTTCGTTACATCTTTGTCCAATGTCTTTGAGGAAAACAGTCTTTCCCCGATTCTATAGTTTCAGTGTTGCATTGCTTCATACGGTGCTTTGAGTATTGATTCGAGCACGATGGCCAGGTCCCAAACTGGGAAGGAGTGACTGATGGATGGTCGTTCGTTCTCGAAGGATTAGATGCGAGATGTTATGTTGTAGTCATCAAGTAGATGGTGATTCCCAGCTGCTTTGAAAATGTAGTTTAGGGCTGATCTGTATACGAGGATTGTCGAGCCCTTTAGACTTCGGTCGAAGAGTACGTTGAGAAATTTTAGGAGGTCTGGTATAGGGATTGACTGGATTAACTTTCCTCCCGATACACCAATGAAGCCATCTTTTCCAGTGGTTGTCGTAAATCCTATTGGTTGATTGTTGGATTGCTTTGCTATTTCTGTAAGAATTCCTGTCTCTCTTCAAGGAGTTTGATAATAGTAGCCACCCGTGTAAGTGTATGGAGTGGGTGTGTTGGTAGAATTGGGTTCCTTTCCTTTGTGAAAGAAGATCTGAAAGGTCTGGTAGGTTTCTTGGGTCCCGTGGGGGTGGCGAGATGAGAGGTGGTTATAACGTGAAAGTAGGGAGGCGGCCGTTGGCGATGATGGAGAGGATGACAGGGTCGGTGGTGATGCGCTTCCAGGCTGGGAGGAAGATACGAAGGCGGCTGCCGACAGGAAGCGAAGTCGGCTTGGGATAGTCAGTGGGAGCTGCGGGCCTTGCTGCGACCTCCTGTAGAGGAGTGCCGACTGCTTCGGTTTTAAGGAGTGTTGCGATATGGTTTGTTCCATTTGGAGTTAGATGGCTTCCCACAAAATGGCCGGTTGTCTTGCTGTCTGGGTTCATCACGGTTGTGTTGGGGTTTGTGGTTGTCGTTTTATTATGTGTTGTCGTCATGTTGCTTAGCCGGAAA
>JAHWFP010053243.1:0-77919 GCA_023313725.1 Lithobius niger | reverse complement strand
GGGGGAATGCGGGTGGTGCCGAGAGTGTGGGAAAGAGGAGGTGGGGGAAATCTGACCATTCAGTGCGAGAATGTGGGGGATGGGGCAGGAGGATGTGGGGGGGGGGGGGCGTCGGGGCAGTTTTCATTTCATGCTGCCCAGTAAAATACTTCGCTCAGGTATGCGTGAACCAGCTAGACCGGAGTATGTTACGCCGGGTGTACAGCTAGTGCACTATTAATAGCACAAATACATTTCTGCATTTCACTCCAAATAGCACTATGTTGCATTTTATTGTTGTCACGGGTATAAGTTCCGATGCGACGTTCCATGCAAGGGCGTACGCACATTGGGGCACGATCTTCCCCCCCCCCATTTTTTAACCCATACGTCCTTGTTTCCTGCCTTGCTTTACCGTCAGGGTACTCCATGGCAGGTAAAAAGAGCGCCTGGAGTTAAAGAAAAGGACATTTTGGTTAAGCGGGGAGGGGTGGGGGGGGGGAACATGTGCTTTAAGTGTTAAGTAGTAATGTTTTCGTTGGGGGACAAAAACGGCTTTGGGCCATTGTAAGGCAACTCTCCCTCCTCCCCAAAGAAAAAGGAAAAAAAAGGTTCCCCCCCCCACCCTCCTTTTTTTTATTAGAAAGTCTGATAGGCCCCTGGTTCCATATGACATTTTCAGGCTAAAAAGGAACCAATTGATGAAGTGTCGATAAAATCTGAGTGATTTTAGCTTGATCCATCTGGATTAATTGATTAATTTTCGAAGAGACACAAGTAAGTCCAATTCTGGTTACAAGTAGCGCTACGTATTTCTGCCCGGTCTCCCTTATCTCAATCAATGTCTTCCAAAATCTATTTCCAGCAAAACGATACGATCAACCCGGCAGAGTTAAAAGCCAAAAAAAATAAAGAAAAAGTTTCTTTGGTTGCATGATGTTCAATGCACTTGCCTGCATTAACCTTGGGTGCGAAGATGCATGAAGGGTGTGGTCCCTACATATGCTAATGTTCAACAAAGAAATGAGCCCACTTTTTTTTTATGTTTTAAAATGTTTTTTTTGTTTGGTCGGTCCATTTGGCTTTTATTTATTGTTTTATGAAAGGAGTTCGTTAAGGTGACTCAAAAGATGACAGTGCACGAGGTCACAAATACAATTTTCACGGACTGTTAGAAATATGATTGGCTAGACTAGGAGATTATAAATACCTACACCTCCGTAGAACGTGGGAGTATCACTTGTGTGACTCCCCATTTGTATTCCACCATTTGTCACAAGGTCGACTGGGATCGCTGGCTGCAGCTTCACTTTCTACAACCACACCAGGTCATCCAACATAGCCCGAATCTTATGCTATTTGAGGGCCTATTTTGGGCTTCCCCAGACAAGTTTGCAACACATTGTTAAGAAAATTTTCGGATGTTTTTCGTAAACATTCTTCAGCAAAAACTTACGTGCGACAATCAACCCGGCAGAGTAAAAAGCCCAAAAAAAAAAAGGAAAAGAAATTCAATGTTTCTTTGGTTGCATGATGTGCATGATTTTTGTATACATTTTATTTACAAATTAACTAACGAATTTAATTTTTTTTTACATTATTACATTAACGTTAACTAACACTGAATAAAATAAATTATTTGTAATATTTGAAAAGTAATGTTGCTGATAATTTTCAAACGGCGAAATATTTAGCTGACTCTCCTGAATTAACTGAGAATCAGTTTTAATCATGGTGGCGATGGGCTAAGAGTAAAAGGGCTGCTAGCAAATCAAGCCACCAACTTCTTCAATTTTGATTCTTTGCTCGGTTTTCATGGAGGGGTTTAACAAGTTTTGTTCTGTACAAATTTAGCTGACGTTTCGGCTATAACCCTAGCAAGAACACATACTTGGCCCGCGAAGGTAGAAAGCCAATTGTGAGCTTAGTGAATTGTCCTGTATTGGTTAGAGACTGAATCTTCGCGTTGTGCGTAGAGCTTTTAAAATCTAGCCTTCTCCATTTAGAGATAACTGGGCAAGTGTTGGCATCCCAATTGTTAAATTATGGCGTTGACAGTCTAACGCAGCATATCAATTTTCAGTTTAGCCTCTCACTGTACACGATTTTAGCTAAGTTCATTGATATCACCAATGTAACTCTAAAAAGTTCCTATAGAAACCATCTAGCCTCAATCTTGAGCCGCCGCGATAGAAAAGTTTTACATTCCTATTAGTTTCTTCCGAGTGTTCAGAGGGCGCCACACGTTCCCTCTGGTAATTTTTTGCTAATTTTCTTAGCCCAAATCTAAAGTAAAATAAATTACAACTAAGCTGAACTAAATAAATACGTACCAGCTATTTTTATTTATTTTAGTTTAATTTTAGGCTGAAAACTAAGCCACATAAAACTTACGGCGCCCTCTATAAACTTAGACGGAACTAATAGGAATGAATCTAAAGACGTTACAGAAGTGGTTTCAGTCACAAATTCTCCTCCATAACCCTGCAAATTCTTGATATCACGAATTCAATTGACGAAAACGTAGTTGGAATCCGTAACAAGTTTTGTTTGTACATATTTAGTTGACGTTTCGGCATTAACTAAGACAGCTCTTATCATGGAGGTGGTGAGGTAGCAACAGTAGGATTACTGGCAAACAAAACGGCAAACTCTATTTCAGGTTTTTTCCCCCAAATGTTGTGAGAATTTATGTCGTCGTGTAGACACCGTCTTCCGGCTGTTCCCCGACAACAAAATCAGTTACTACCCGACAGGGGCAAGGGTTCCCTCCCCCCCCTCCCCCCGTCAAAACTATAGCACTAAAGTCAGCGAGGAACGCACCATCTATCTCAGTTGGCCCTGCGTAATATGGCAGTGGTTATTGGACACGCCACTTGATGACGTCACATGTAATTAGGCCTATGTTTGCAAGGAGTTAGGCCTAATTTTTTTGTTTGCTTAATTTGTGTTAGCGAGAATTAACAAATCAAAAGGTAGTTAGCATGTTTATATCGGCGGTTTCTTCACATCTAACAATCCGAAAATTAGTAATAGTAAGCAGTGTGTAAGGCTGCATTACGGTGCGTTTATGCAACGATTCGCCTTTGAATTCTCGTAGCTACCTGGATTAGCTAAATCCGACATCGTTTGAGGAAATGCTTGTAGTTTTATAATCCATGACAACAAGATCGAGAATTGCTCCTGACGGAACAATTTTCCCAGTATGACTAACATTATTGACTGTTTGCGTTGTTAGCCGGCAGAGCTAAAATTGCCTCCATGTTGGAAATTTTTTTGCACAAGTTTCTTCCCGTTTAATTTCCCTGAATATGTCTGATCAAACTTTGCCATCATGAAATAGTTTTCAAAGCATTTTTTCGCGCATTTATGGGTAAAAAAATCAAGTTAGAGCTATGAAAATATACCTATTAAAAGCGAAATTTAATTATCCTTAATTTGGCGTTACTCTCATCTTCGTAGGTGCCTTACTTCCGGAGCAGTAGAAGTACAAACACCCACGCACATCGTACGCTTTTAATGATGTAGATAATAATAAAATAAACAAATAAATAAAATAAATGAAGCATCCGGTAGGCTAAGCTGACGAATGAACCCACACGGGCATGCGGGTGGCTGGCTTAAGAGTAAAAGTTATTAATGTTAAGTATAAAAGTCTGAGAATAATACTCTGTGCAATGCTACACTCCTCTTCCGCTCCGGCGGTCTAGGATTAAAGTAATTCCCATAATTCACCTGAAGACACTTTTGCCTTTTGGCCGAGTAGCTATTACCTTTAAAGGAATGAGCCACTGAACGCAGATAGTAAAAGCCATCGCCTTACATGTGTCCTCTGACCCCTGGCTAAGCGATCATAGCATTTTACGAGGGGGTGTGGGCCACGATTTAAGGCCGGACCTCCGTCACTCCACTCCAGACCGAAGAGGAGCCGTACCTTTCATCAACAGAGACCATCACCACACACCTCCAAAGAAAAATCATGCAACCCTAAGAAGAAAATAACAGTTTGTAACACGCAAACTTTTAATTCCAGTAATTTAGTTTTTTTTTAGGGCGGGAGTTTTGGGCACAGGAAAAAAGGATGGGGTTGGGGGAAGGGGGCGTTCCTCTTGTACCGTTTGTTTTATAATTTAGGTCTTAAAGGAGAAGTATACGGCTGCCTAATTGATCTCTGACCACCGCATTAATACATTTGTCACAGAAAGAAGATAGGCATAAATTGCAAAGTTAACTAGATATCGACATCTCCCTTCTTCCAATCCTACGCGGTGCCCTAGCGGTAGTTGCGCCTACCAACACCTCTAACAATACGTTGTCTTCGCGCTGCTTCGAAGGCAAAAGCATTATCAGAGGTAGCAGTAGCTGCAACTACCGCCAGGACCACGTGTAGGCTTGGAAGAGGTAAGATACTATATCTAGTTAACTTTCTAATATGGTTTAGGATATCACACGCCGTTCAGTGCTAAGAAGAAACAATTTTGAGGTGTGCAGTTTCGAATCATTGTTGCATGTCGGTACAACAACAGCGCGTGATATCCTGGATCCGTTTCTTGGTTACAGCTCGTCGCTCATTGTTTAGCACACGTTTAGTGATTGTTTGTTGCTTCGATAGAAAAACATTTCGTTACGTTAGAAGATTTATTCGACCTGTCTGTGACAGTTATCACTGGTCAAAGTGCAGCACAAGTTATTAATCAACAGTATCGCAGAAATCATCCTTAACAATAGAAACAAGAATTATCAATTGATGCAATTTTACTCTTCCATAATGTGTGTCCGTTTATTGTTAAGATAAAAAAAAAATTATTCCTCATTTCACTATGAGCTGCTTTAATGGGATGAAATGTCCATTCAGCTTTAAAATGCTTCCTTCCACTGAATATTTGTTTCCCACTGCAACATAGTTTTTGCAACATTCAGTCAAACACGGGTAAAAATTGTGAACGCGATTTATTTTACTCGGAAACTAAAAAACCGAGAGAGGTGAAGTCCCGGCAATTAAAATCTCCGTGCAGCATGCACGGGTCCAGCTAGTTATCTATAGAATAACGTATTTCGACTGGACTGGAGCTGGGCTTGAATTCAGGAAGATATGGCCACCCACGCCTTCCCACGACGGCACACTGGTTCCAAAGAGTTGAAATGAAACCACTTTCAAGGCGCGTCTGCCCGAGGGCTGGTTGAAATTTCAGCGCATCCGAAGTAAAGGTTCATCGATCAGGAACTTGAGTGTCTGGTTTACGTCCGATCTCAAGTCCTCAACCCATTGCAGAAAAATCGCGGCCTGCCTTCCGTCGCCTCTACATTGTTAATCGGTGTTTTTCCCCGCCAATTCTGAAACTCGTGCCTGGGCGTTTAAGTTTATGTGCGACCAATCCTGGAGTATGCCAGCCCAGTCTGGTCGCCATACTTACTCCAGGACATTGACCTACTCGAGTCCGTTCAGCGCCACTTTACTAGGTCACTAACTGGTCTGAGACATCTCCCTGCTGGGGAAAGATTACAACGCTGAGGGAGAACGAAACGAACGTCTTGTGCGTTGTGCCAAGTGTTTTTAATGTTTTAACTTTTGTGCGTTGTGCCAAGTGTTTTTAATGTTTTATCTTATGAACGCATATTTTTATTTGATTCAACGTTCCATATCCGTCTTAACGTCATCCGCAAACTTGAGGTTTAAATCATCACGAGGCCCAGTTGATGGTAGAAGATCATTAATCAAAATGACAAAAAGTAGAGGCCCCAGGACGGAGCCCTATGGGACCCCACTTAAAATAGGTAATAGAGTACAAGCACTTCTTCGGCCAACCTTTGAGAGCTACTTCTTCTGGAACAGTCTTTTGAGTTTTTCTCACGGTTGAGTTTGCTCAAGGAGCCAAACTGTCTTCAGTAGGACGAGTTTGTCTTGGTGACTCTGGAAGGCATGGTTTCTTTCAGGGCCGAATATAAGGAGGGGAGGGGGGTAGAACTGAGTCGAAAAAATGTACCTCAGTCGAAAAAAGGGGGTGGATCAGAAAAAAATGGGGCTCTGGTCAGAAATTCCAATCTCCCCAATCAATGTTTTGTCTACGAGCGGCCCCTGCTATCTTTATCGGATTTTGAATGGGCCTACAGGGTCTTGTATTTTCAGTCATAATATCTCAGGTGCTTCTATAAAATCGCCAATTTGTATGATTCAGCCTGAAACTCCTTTCCTGATTTAATTTCCTGAGACCGAAAGCCGAGGGAAATTTGTTGGGAAGGAGGTGAGTGCTAAAACACACATGTTAGATTTCATAAAAGCACAAAAGGCATTCGGTATGAGAATTTTGTTTTCTTTCCGCAAAACTATTTTACAAAAGTAACTTCGATTTACAGCTTCGATTTCCGATTTCGATGTTAAGATGTTGTATAGGCTTAAGGTCTCTTAGTGTTTGGTGAAGTCCTTTAGCGTAATTCGTGGTCTTTTCAGTATAAATCGAGCATGGTTCTTACAGAAAGAAAAACGAAAACTCATTCGCAAGGCTAGTCATAATTGCCGACTGTCTACCTCTTTTAACCCTTTCGCAGTGATTTATTCTTTATTTTATTTACCTGTTAGGTTGGGTTCGAGTCCCAACAATTGCAAACAAGTCCTCCAGTTGATCTTGACACTGTGGGTCGCACGAGGGGGTAATAAAGATGTCAAGATGTTGGCATTATGCATGTAGCACACTGGCTGTACATCTGAGGTTGACACGGAGGCCAAAGGGCCAGACACTAGGTCATCCATCAGTCAGTCAGTGTGACGTAAATGAGAAGTCTCGATGGGCCCAACATTCATGTCAACATAGCTGGAGGTGTCAACAAGGAGAGGCTGGAATTGTCCCATAACTGTGAGTGAGTCGCTTATAAATTGCTGACCATCAGCTAGCTAGGCCCAGGAGGGATATTCAAATTCCATAGGTGTCAAGTGTGAAAGAGCTTCAGGGTATATCATTTAAACTCACATATCTGAATTACATCATGGAAGGCGTGAGAATTTGCCACAATTATGTTTTGTTTCCACAAGTATGATTTTAGTTTTGCCCAGTGGGGATAGTGTTGGAGGTAGGAGGAGGGCAGGGGGCAGATGCAAAGAAAATGTAATTCACAAAAATTTTATTTTCGGAAATGTTAGCGACTTTAAACCGTGTTTAAAAAGCTAATTTTCTGAATTTTCTATTGCAGTAAACGTCATTTTTTGTCTAAATTATTATCAGATTTTCCTCTTAACTTGGGGGTTGGACTTCCTGGCGTGGTTAAGACCATTTATGGACAACATCAACTCGTGCACCAGCCGTTTGAGTCCTCCGGGCTATTTGAACTATCTAATAAATAAAGCTTGTTCACCGTCCCTTTCAACATTTTAAAGGGCTGAACGAAATTTTTAAGGGAGTGAAATGAACACCAAATGGCGCGAAGGAACACATGAACGACAATCCGGACAAATGGCGAGGAACAGTCGGAACACGTCTGGGAAAAAAGTTTACAAAAAAAAAAAGAAAGAGTTTGCGGTAGCCACGTGAAGCCGTCAAAGAATTGAGTTGGCCGCAAGGTGTACATTAAGACGTCGCTTTTCCATTAAGGTTGCTGGGCGAGCAGTGAATAGAAATTGACTCATCTCAACGCCGGCTGGTATAACATTGTAACCGAATGTAATGTTACTTGGCTGTTGAACGCGTAGAAAACGGCGAAAGTCGATCCAATACACTGATAAAACCATGATAATGGCCGCTTGGTTTTTAGCAATCCTTTTCTACATACGAATGTTCTTTTTTTTTTTTGTCGGCATGTACATTTGGACTGTAATGACGCAGAAAATTCAACAATAAAACGCATGAGAAGGCAACAAGTTTCGTTCTCCCTCAGCATAAATAGAAAAATATTCCTTCAGTTTTAAGTTAGTTGTGGCAGGAAACCATGCGCCCGAATTGTAAGCCCATCCGGCCATCAACACTTAGGGCGCGCTTACGCAACGCCTCGCCTTTGCATTCTCACAGCTAGAAGCTAGAATTCATGTAAAATTTCAAGATGGCGGCGGTGTTAGCTCTACCAGCTCGCAACACAACGGTCAATAACATGAGTTAAGAAACAACTGGGAAAATTGTTTCGTCAGGAGGAATTCTTTATCTTGTTGTCACGGATTATAAGACTGCAAGCATTTACTCAAAGAATGCTAAGGCGAGTCGTTGCCTAAACGAGCCCTTAATACTGTAAGCAAGCGAGGACTGATAGCAATATCAAGCTTTGTTTGGCTCTTGCTTGTGTTCCTACGCACCAGCCTTGGCCAATCAAAACGGGCGATCGTCAGATAGCTCGTGCTTGACAAAGGAAGATGAGCGCCATCTCATATCAGAATTGGAAACCACGAGGGAGAAGTGCGAGGCCAATTGAGATTTAGCTGCACTGCGAGCTGGAAAACTACGAGGGACACGTGGGAAATGGTTGACAACGTGAATTGATTTACGATTCATTCCCACAGGTAGTGAAGGGTGTTGCTCACCGCCGTTGCCCAACATTGGGGGGGGGGGGGGAGTAAGGGGCGGGGGAGGAAAAGACGAACACTTGACACACCATTTATCAAGCACTTTCCGTTCTTAGCCGGGTTACCTCAGCAATCTAGTTCTACATAATTCTGTAATAAATCAGAGAAGTCTTTTAAAAGAAATGAAACGACGGGTGTATCTGGTTACAACTGTCCAATTTGCAACGCACTTCAACAACACGAGCGAAGAAATCAGCAAACGGTGAGAGAGGACTGATTCACTTACTTGACAGAAGAGCCTTGGCAACTAGAAATTATTCGTATTATTGGCAACAAAAATACATGCCAATACTGATATCCCTTTCAGCATTAGACAATTTTTTAAGCCCTCTGTATGTAAGCCATCAGCGTCGCACTTATACGAGTAAAAGAAGCTCTAGCTTGTGTTTTGGGACGCTGGAGATTCTTTTACACGTAACAGTTCGAATGCTGATGGCTTACATGTCTTTTTTTTTAAATCTGTTCCTATAGAGCATTGAGTTTATTTTTTTTTTTTTTTTACAAATAAGCGTTTTTTAATACAAATATTGAATTAAGAGTTCTTGCCTACTCGCTCCTTACGAAACATCGTTTTCTTTAGGTTTATCCTAATCTCCACGGATACAACTTTTTCATTGCATTTGTTGTGAGTGTGAGCTTCGCAGGTATGAAAAGCATGTGTGTGTGTACGGTACGTGTCTTCCATACCGTATTCCTTCACCCCCCCCCCCCCCACCCCTATCCTTGACGTTCTTGACATTTTGAGCTGAAAAACGTGCGAATTTGCATAACAGGTTGACAGGTGAACACAAACTTCACCACTTTCACAAGGCTGGTCTTGAAATGACGGGCTGCCACGTTTCTGTCTCAAGTATTTAAGTCTTAAATATCGTGACAATATTATAATATGACCCATTTTTTTCCCTTTTGGATCCGTCTCCCATTCGAAAGAAAACTGACATTTTAAAGAATTTCAAGGTTACGCTGAAGAACCAACCTTTGTTGTTTGCTGAGTTCTTCATTTGTGTCGAACTCAATGAAACCTTTGTTCGTCTTTTTCTCTCTTAATTTCGTCGCAAGAAGGGCAGGTGATCGGTGTCTCTGTCTCTCTCTCTCTCAGTTACAGTGTCGTAGAGTAGTTGTTAGCTCAAGCTGTTCGTTTAGTGATCGTCTTATTGTGCCATAAAAGCAGTGGTCTCCCTCCTAATACCTGACTATGAGGAACCCTTGCCCACCACATACATATTTTTAATCCCCACCGCTCCACAACGTTTCTGAAAATATCAGTTTCAATGTACCTATATACAATTTCACTTTCTAATACAGACTGTACTGTTGGGTGCACGGGAAGGGAAGAGAGGCGTAGAAAGAGTAAGAAGAAAAAAAAAGAAAGCAAGAGGAAAACAAATGAATGTAGTGATACCGCATTCTTAAAGGTCTTGAAGGGAATGAAGAAGAAAGGGGAGGATTGATTCTTTTCATTGAGATGAGGAAGAGGGAAAATGAGGGGGAGGCACAACAGAAATAACGGTTCACCAATGATATTAACATTTTATTTTTTTGGTAGTGGCGTCATGGTTTGGTTGGGAAAGGGGAAGCTTCATCAACCCGAAAAAATAGCAGTCAAGAGCTGCTCTTCACAGATTTATCCATCTTTGCCGGGTGGTAATAAACGGGACGATTGGTATCTCTTCCTCATTGACCAGATGTGGGCGAGGGGTCTTTAGCTCACACTGTTCGATGGGCAAGCGATTGGTCTGGGGCGAGGGATAATCGTCTAACTGGAAAATCGCATAATTGGAAGAACGTATACCGATAACAGTATAACGGAAAGTCGTCTAACACGAAATTCGTATAATGGAAGTCGTCTAATGTCCCTGTCTCGCTCGCGCTGACGCGCTCGCTGTGGCTATACATATAACATCAGAAACTGCAGTTAGACGTTTATCCAGTTAGACGTTTATCCTTTATACGATTATCCATTATACGATATTCCATTTAGACGATTTTCCAGATTTTTTATTTATGCAGATATTAGACGATTATCCCATTAGACGATTTTCCAGGTAGACGTTCGTCCGACGCCCCATTGGTCTGACTTCACTGCCCCGGTGCTGGCGAGGGTTCTTTAGCTCAGATTGTACGATGGGCGAGCGATCGTTCTCACTTTGTTGTTCCTGTACAAGAGGAGAGATATCTCTAGTTCGTACTGTTGGATAGGCGAGCAATTGTTCGCATTTCGTTGACTAGTGCAAGAGAAGGATCTTTGAATAACACTGTTCGATGGGCAAGCAATTGGTCTCACTTCGTTGCTGTAGTGCAAGACAGGAACTTTAGCTCATACTAATGGATGAACGAGTGATTGTTCTCACTTCATTGCCGCAGTGCAGACACCCTTTACCTCCACTTTCAATCGGCGAGTGATTGTTCCCATTTCGTTGCCCGGTACAAGAGAGGGGTCTTATAGCTCACACTGATGTATGGGCGAGTGATTGTTCTCACTTCATTGACCCGGTGCAGAGGGGGCCTTTAGCACACATTGGAAGGGCAAGTGATCGTGCTCACTTTGTTGCCCCGGTGCAAGAGAGGGGTCTTATAGCTCACACTGTTGTATGGGCGAGTGATTGTTCTCACTTCATTGACCCAGTGCAGAGGGGGCCTTTAGCACACATTATTGGAAGGGCAAGTGATCGTGCTCACTTTGTTGCCCCGGTGCAAGAGAGGGGTCTTATAGCTCACACTGTTGTATGGGCGAGTGATTGTTCTCACTTCATTGACCCGGTGCAGAGGGGGCCTTTAGCACACATTATTGGAAGGGCAAGTGATCGTGCTCACTTTGTTGCCCCGGTGCAAGAGAGGGGTCTTTATAGCTCACACTGTTGGATGGGCGAGTGATTGTTCTCACTTCACTGTCCCGGTGCAGGCCAGGGTCCTTAGATCACACTATTCCATGGATGGCGATTCTTCTCACTTCGTTGCCCCGGTGCAAGAAAGGAGTCTCTGGCTATCAGTGCTCAATGGGCAAGCAATAGTCTCACTTTACTGCCCCGTGCAGGCGAGGGGTCTTTGGCTCACTGTTCGATTGGTGAGCTATTGGTCTCAATTTGTTGCCCCGTAGGAGAAGAGGGGGTCTGTGGCTCGCAATGTTCGATGGGCGTGCTTGCGAATTCAAGACGCAGTCATTAGGCGCGATAAGATAAAAGTACAGTACAGGGACTTATAAAATGCCAAGTCTATAAATAAATAACACTAGTGCTACAGGTGAAAAAATAAAGATCGGTAGTAAGAATATTTGTCATAAGAATAATCTTGAACTGCGTCGTGTTGGGTGCTTGAACAGTAGAAGAGGTTCAGGTATTCCAACATATGATTATTTTGAAAGATAAACAAGCTCGACCAGTAAAACGAGTGAATTCTTGGTTTTGTGAATTCCATGTCATTAGCTCTCTGGCAAGTATTTTAGCTAAATTCACAAAAAAGAGTAACCAAAGATGTAAAGGTCACGGTTACGCCACAACTCGCCTTTGCATTCTCGCAGCTAGAAATCAGCTGAAATTCCAACATGGCGGCAGTTTTAGCTCTGCTGGAACGCAACGAAAACGGTCAATAATGTGAGTCAGAAGCAAATAGGAAAATTGTTTCGTCTGGAGGAATTCTATAGCTTATTGTCACGGTTCATAAGACTGCAAGAATTTGGGTTGTGTTGTTTCCATGGCAAAGACACCTTTGCCTTCGGGATTAAACCCTAGCTGCGTGAACACGAAGGCGAGTAGTTGCATAAACACGACCTAAAATTAGTCTGATTGAAGTTAAAAAGCACTTTTACATACAGACAATGTAGAAAGCCTAATAAGTCACAACGTATACGTGCTCGACGTTTCCAGTCAGCTCCCACTCATTTTCAAGAATAAAAACACCTAAAATCAGACTTGCTAATTCATAAAAACGCAGGAACCCACAAAGTCTATTTCTACCAGGCAGAAGTCAAAGCCGGACTGAATCGAAACAAATTTAAAAAAACAAAACAGTAATATGAAGGAACCTCGAACTGTGCAGTAGGAAGACCCAAGTCGAAGTGAGGGAGGAGCCATATAAAAGCCAGTCAGTAGTGGCGCCAGTCAACTCCAGCTAGGGGGCAATGATTCCCCGACGTGGGGGGGGGGGGGGCCCCACAAAAAATGAACATTTTTTTTTATTGAAATATGATCCATTTTAGCAGGGGTCCGGCGAAACGAGCTTGGGGGTCTGGGGGAGTGCTGTAAGCTCCCCGAGCGGGGTCCAGGGCAGGGCCCCGGAAGCCGACGCATTTTACGTTATTTGAGGGCCTATTTTCGGCTTCACGAGACACGTTTGCACACACTGTTACGCAAATTGTAAATGTTTTCGTAAAAATTCTTTAGCATGAGAGGTCGTAAAAACCTCATTGTGACCAAAATTCTGTTGTTTTTTTTAATATTTTATTTACAAATTAAATCAACTGGTGAATTTAAATTAAAAAAAAAATTAATTTAACGTTAACAAACACTTATAATTATGTTTGAAAGGTATTGTTGCTTACTTTTCAAAGAAGATTCAGACATACGGCCTTAGGGCTTCGGGCAGATGACCAGGAGTGGTTAACGCTCGTTAAAACCCTTTGAAATCCCTTTTTTTAGAAGATTCAGATGACGTTCCTGAATTAACTGAGAATCACTTTTAAATCACGGTGGCGATGGGCTAAGAGGAAAAGAGCTACTACCAAATTAAACCGCCAACTATTCTTCAATTTTAATTCTTTGCTCGGTTTTATGGAATTAATTGTTATCAGACTTCAACTGACGAAAACTGGGAAAGAAAGCCTTTTCTGTACAAATTTAGCTGACGTTTCGGCTATAACTATAGCAAGAACACACAGTCGGACCTCAAAGGCATACAGCCATTTGTGAACACAGTAAATTTGTTTTTAGTTCTGTATTGGTTAGAAGCTGAAGTTGAGTTTGCGTCCTCTTGGTTGGGAGGCCGGGACTCTTGACCACTGGGCTGCTATTGCTCCGTTTGCTTGGGGGTGTGTTTGAACCCTCACAAACTTCGCGTTCTGCGTTGGGCTTTTAAAATCGGGCCTTATCCTTTTAGCGATAACTGGTAAGACGTTGGCATCCCAAACGTGTCTCATAACTAAGATGTCTGTTAAATCATGGCGTTGACGGTCTAAGGCAGCAGATCAATTTTCAGTTTAGCAACTTACTGTACACGATTTTCGCTCACTTCATTGGTATCATGAATTCAAGCTAAAATCCTTAACAAGTTTAGCTTTATACATATTTTGTTAACTTTTCTACATTAACTAAGACGGCTTTTAAATATTACGGAGGTGATGAGGTAGGACTACTGGCAAACAAAACGGCAACTGTATTTGACCTTTTTTCCCCGATATTTTTACGAATTTTATGTCGTCATGTAGATTTCGTCTTCCGGCTGTTCCCCCACGACAATCTCGGTTACTCCCACACGGGGGGGGCAGGTTTGCCCCCCCCCCCCCCCCCCCACGTGACGTCACCCCTTTAGCCAGTCCAGCTCCTCCATCACTCCGACTTGTGCCAGCATATTGCACAGCTCGAGTTTTATATATTTTATTTCATTTTGCTGTTTTTTTGTTTTTAATTTGTTTCGGCTTAGTCCGACTTTGACTTTTGTCCAGACCAGAAATGCACTTTGTGGTTTCCTCTTTTTAATGACTCAGCAAATTTGTTTTTTACGTGTTTTTATTTGTTCCTGAAAATGAGTCGGAGCTGACTCAAAACGTCGAGCACTTTTCAGGGGGGAGGGGGGAGGGAGAATAACTGGAAATCGTCTAATGGGATAACTGTCTAATATTTGCATAAATTACAAATCTGGAAAATCATTTAAACGGAATATCATAATAATGGTAAAGCATCTAAACGGAATATCGTATAATGGATAAACGTCTAACTGCGGTTTCTGATGTTCTATGTATAGCCGCAGCAAGCGCGGCAGCGCGAGAGAGGCAGGGACATTTAGACGATTTTCCATTATACGAAGTTAGTGTTAAACGATTTTCCGTTATACTGTATACGTTTTTCCAATTATGCGATTTTCCAATTAGACGATACCCTACTCCCTTTTCATGCTTTCCACATTAAGGGCGGATTTACGCAACGACTCGCCTTTGCATTCTCGCAGCTAGAATTTAATCACAATGGCAAAGTTGTCGTTGCCATGGTAACAATGCTACCTGGATTAGCTAAATCCGACGTCGTTTGAGTAAATGTTTTATGTCGGATAATCCGTGACAGTAAGATAAAGAATTCCTGCTGACGAAATTTTCTCAGTCGTTTCCGAACTCGTATTATTCAACGTTTTCGTTGCGATGCGAAATGGCTAAAACCCACGCCATGTTGGATTTTCAGATAATTTCTAGCTTCTAGCTGCGAGAATGCAAAGGCGAGTTGTTGCGTAAACCCGGCCTAACAGAGTAAAAGAATTCCTAAAATACGCGAGCGAGCCGATATCTTTGCACGTTTCTCGGCTACTTTTTCAACATGCCTTGGACTGCAAATGTAGGAATATTATCTTTCTGGTCCTGGAACAGACCTGAAGAAAAAGAAAACCTTTTTCCAGCCCCGGGGCGCCTTCACGCCCGAAAATTTGCATCCGTAAGCAGTTAGTCTTTTTATCATTAACTGATGATCTATCCGAACAAGTTGAAGCATTGTCGTCCTGTCACGCCAACCATATCAATCAAAGACAACACCTGCCAACAATTTTTAATTTTTGCATTTGGTAGCCCGGATTGTTATCGCTGGCCATCACCGCCACAATGCGCACACAATAAGAAAGAACAAAAAAAGGGAGAATTAAAAAAAAAAACAAGATTCATGCTAGTTTTTACTGCGCCTTCCTTTCAACTTTTTCTTTATTCTTATTTTTTTTTAACTTTATTTTTGCGATGAGTTGGGTCAGAGTATGTCGCGTAATTCAGGAGGGGGGGGGGGGGGAGGGAGGTCTTTCTCAGTAAAATTCCTCCCAAGTAGTCTGATACGAATGGGACGATTGGCCACATTTTACATTCAGCAGATATACCAACCACCCGCAGTTAAAACCTCTCTCCACTAATTTCGCTTGGATTCCCGGTGTGGGAAACGCGGCACCTAACATGTTTCCATACTAAGTTCAAAGAATACAACCTGTACAATGAAAGAAAAAGTAAAAAAGGGGAAAAAAATACAAAAACCTAGCAAAAACAAACCCATGAACTCAGGATTGGTGTGTACTTGTGTATCAATATTCTCCAACATTCAGTTGAAAGACACGGCAAGCGTGCTTTTACACATAATTTTTATATATCAAGTTTTGAAATACGATGTCTGATTATGTGATGTCATACCTTAATAACGTTTTTTGGAAAATGAATCTTTGTGTAAGCGTCACAAGTTTATCCGCTAACACTTCACGAAAATTTCATGTGGGATTTGGAGGAGGTTTCCCGGTAGAAATTCAGTTTCCAGTCCGTGCCTGCTTTTCCTTCTGATTAATTTCCCTGAAATCCAAAATTTCATCAACACGAGCTAACGATACTTGTCCTCTTTGAAAGTCAATATCTTTAAACCGCCCTCCCCCCCTTGCTAAAGTTTGATCTTCGAACATAAAAAAACAAATGGAGTCTTGGATGCATGTACAACATTTCCGGTGAATTGGACAGCATGTTCAAAAGTTACCAGTTGACGTCAGACAGACGTCAACACAGGATGGGTAGTTCCCTTACACTGTTTCACACCGCGCGTCAATAAAAAAAAAAGCACTTTCGCCATCTCTCTTCATCTCGCAATTAGCTTCTGCTCGCGACATGTAGTTGATAATGGCGCACTTTACAGCGGGTTCATGCAACGACTTCTCTTTGCATTCTCGCAGCTAGAATTTAATCACGATGCAAAGATGTAATTACCATGGTAACAACGCCACCTGGATAAGTCCTACGTATCGTAAGTTGGATCGTAAGTACGACGTTGTTTGAGTGAATGCTTGCAGTCGTATAATCCGTGACAATAAGAGGATGAATTCCTCTTGGCGAAACAATTTTTCCTGCCTCGTCTGAACTCTCATTATTGACTGTTTTAGTTTCGAGCCCGCAGAGCTAAAACAGCCGCCATGTTGGAATTTCAGATGATTTCTAGCTTCTAGCAGCAATAAACAAAAAAAAAACAAAAAAAACGAGCCATTGCATAAAAGCTCCCTTAAAGCAACAACCTCAACGTATTCTCGCAGTTAGAAGTTAGTTTCCAGTCCAGTGTGATTTCGAAAGTATCGTATTGTGTGTGCGGTGAATCTTGAGTCCTGCAAGTATTTTGTGAGCGGCTACATCTTCCTGGAGGGGGTGGCTTTAATCGATGGCCGCCATTGTTTTTGTAACCATCTTGGATATCAACAAGGCACTCTGCTACTGCAAACGTACAAACGATTATCTGTGTTCGTTCTGCGGAGAACTCAAGATAGGCCGTGGACACTATAGGTTTTGGAATCAAGCTAATTGAATGTCTATGCGTGCGTTTCTTTTCGTCATAGCGCTGGAGCTATTCGCTAATGGCTGTTTCTTTTCCGTCAATTTTGCTGCAATTTACAGTGTGCGCGTCTGTTTCCTCCTCTCGTGCAATATACTACATGCATCCATGCATGCGTCCATACACTATAACGAAACAGGTACAAGCATGGCTGCAAAAACAAGATGGCCGTTTCCCAGTGATAAAAATTTGATTATCTAATGAACATACTGGCTCTTCTGATAGCAGAAAGGGCTGGGAAAACTAGCTGGGACTTGTCCGTCCGTCCGTTGCCTTTTTCAATGGTAGCCAAATGGACTTTAAAAAAACACAGCAAATTAAAACATGGTTGCTTCCTTATTGATAACAGGCTTTCTCGCCATAACTCAATGAAATAATAACATTTGATGGTCGCATTTAACCACTACAGGAAGACACGCAACCGTAAAAAAAAAAGGATTTCATTAGCATTTGCTTCATTAAAAAAAGTCTCGACACCGTGTTGAATGAATGAATGGGTAAGTAATTAATACACACTTATAATATTCAATTTACCAACTTTGATTGCCAATAAACTTGGCAGTAGTGTTAATTTAGCAATTTGAACTATTACAGCCATCGCCTGGATCTGGCACCGGCCATTTTTGTTTTTGCAGCCCTCCGCCATGACACTCTTTGTTTTGGTCGACTCGCGGCAGTGACGTATGCGTGACGTAGGCATTTAGCAAATAGCTGCAAGCAAGTGATGCACCGCTGCAAGTAAAAGAAACGTACACTATCTAAGTCATCGTCTGGTAAAGGGGGGGGGGGGTTGTGAGAGGAGTAAAGAAATTGGAATTCGCAATGGAGCCCAATTAATTCAGCTAAGAGGGATGGGTAGGGGGTGTTTCCTGCAAGTCCATCGGAGCCACGGGGAAAGAAAACAAATCATTTTTAGGAATTTTAATGCCTTTGAAACTTTTGAAAAGATAATTTTCAGATCTTATAAACTGAAAGAAATGCCTTATTTGTTAACGTATACCAAATTGTACTATTAAATTCGGATCTTGGGATAGGGGCTCCATTTATGTCTCCCCTCATAATCTCCAACTCTTTGGGCGTGCCACTGCTCCTCCTGCACAAACAATTTCCCCAGTCGCGTCTGAGCTATCAGTATTAAGAGTTATCGCTGCGAGTTGACGGGGCCATAACCGTCGCCATGTTGAAAATTCTGAGGTTATTTCCAGCTTGTAGCTGCGATTTGCCGGAAGCATAAATGCGTCCTGAATTAGCGTTTTCGCTTCATCACACAGCTTGTTTTAAACCATAGTTCAATGTCGTGTAATTCAATCCGATGTGACATCTTTCCTTTTGGTGGCATCTGTAAGTAGTCTCAATATCGTTCGACTCCCACCAAGTTTACGGCAACACAATACGTTCAGATATCGAACTTTCTGTTCTTCAACTACACACTTCTTCTCTCACGCAAATTATTATTAAATTTCTATAATACCGCCTGACACGAAACGGTTAAAGCGATTAAATTCTCCAGGATGACTGACTCAAAGTTTAAATGAATTATGGGATTTGCTCTGAAAGTCGACCGAGCAATGGAATACAAAATGAATGCCGATCGTTCAAAGGACAGGCAAATTCGATTACGACGAGGAAATATTCCAAACACAAAGTCAATAGACTAGCCGTACATTAAATCGAGTCAAATCTGTTACATGTTTAATTTCAGAAATTTGACGATGTCCATCGGAGTTTGGTGGCCGGTCATTTCTCTTCTGATCGTCCGACCATGAATATTCATAAATCAGAAGCCAGCCCCATCGAAAGTTTAGTTCCAATAACATTCTGAAAATGATGTGCCGCCTTTTTGTGTGAATCTTGCCTTACTATCGTATCGCCCCCCCCCCCCGCCCCTTGCCACCCCTCCTCTTTTTTTGTTATCTGAAAATCGATGAACACACACACGTACATACGTAAAGCTACGACGTTCTGTTCCTCCGATTATTTTTCCCCATCCCGACATGTATCCTTCCCGCATGTCTAGCCAACCGTAATTTTAGCACTTTATTGAAGCGTTTTTAATAGATTGTTGCAAGAAAATTATGTTTATTTATATAGACACACGCTAGTGTGTCGCGCCAAGTTAGGCAACAAACATCACATCAATTCAATTATCGAGGTTATAAACCAGTAGCACGACGCCATAGCGTCCGTGTCTTACATCCTGAAGCATAGTTGGGCACATGTTAGGTGCTTTAGGAAAAATAATAATGTGACACAAAAGCTTAAATTGTGGTAAAATGGAGAGCAATGACCCACCTGACAAAAAATAACTTGCGTAGGAATGTCAGCTAAGTAGCTTTTAATGCAAAATTTGACCCTCAATAACGTTGCAAATGTGTTACTAGTTTCTAGTTTCTAGCTACTAATTCTCGCTCATCCCCATGTTAATTCCCATACACAGGAAGGCTTCTACTTATGAAATTTGACGAATGGCTGCGGTACGATACGAACTGCATACTTGTCTGGTTTACAGCCTGGGGGTGCAACGGGAATGGCGTGGGAGGGCGCGTAAGTACGACAGCATTGTTATAACCATTGTTAGTACTGTCGGCATCGTCTCTCATTGGACGGCCAAATTTCGAACAATGACAACGTGTATACTGACGTGTATTTCTAGACACAGTGTTTCGTCACAAATCTAAGCAACTTTGCCAAAGAAATTATGTCTACGTCCAATTCACTCGGTAAACAAACCAAATGTCAAGATAAAGCCAAAAACTGGTTAAAGAGAGGCTTCCAAACAGGCAACCAAGTTGAGAATGGTTCGGCTCACAAAGGTGTGATATGAACTAAAAAAAAATAAATTAAAAAGATTAAAACAAAACCAACAACTGGAACGACTAACTTCAGGGACGACTAACTTCAGAATGGTTCGACCTGTCAAAGAAGTGATATGAAATTAAAATACTGGAAAAGAGGCCACTCAAGCCGTTGTTGACGTGGCACTTTATTACACATCTGCATGCTAATTGAGTTGAGTCTAATACACAATTTTAAATAAAGAAGTGATATCATATCAAAAACCAAAACTGGTAAAAGAGACCGTCAAGTTCCAAATGGTCGGCCCTTCAAAGGAGTGATATCAACACACCAAAATATACGCCAAGTTAATCGCATCGAATAATACTTTGAACCATCATTAAATGAAAACTTGAATATTTCTCCTGAAAGTGCAATTTAATTTAACCTTCGAACTATTAGTCGGTGCGAGTAACTTGGCGAATGTTTTGCTATGTTGATATCACTCCGTTGAAAGTCCGAACCATTCGGAACTTGGCGGTGCCTTTTACCAGTTTTGGTTTTAGATATGATAGACGTAACAGGGGTTTACCAAGTGGTAAGCAGGCGACAAGATGGCACGTGAAGTGGTTTTTGCGTCATTGAAACAATGACATAATATACGACGTAACCCACACTCAAGTTACAAAAAATGGCCGCTGCCTTGCTGATGTATCTCGCACAATCTCGCGCTGCTACGTAGCATAGAGTGGCCCGACCCTGCGAAGGCTTCATATAATCCAAGGTCCTTGATTTGGATGAACACGTAATAAATGTACCTTGCCTTGTGAGGGTATCGGTTCCTTCTTTCTTCTATTATTTATTTGCTAAGTTTTAAAATATAATAAAACGGTAAAAACTTCAACCGGTAATGTAAACATCAGGATGCGCCATCGTTTGAAGGGCATAATCAAAGATAATGAAATCATTCGATGCTAAAGTATGTATTTTACAAATGGGTGGGGGCCTCGAAAAGTCAAATTTGAGCCACGATTCTTGTCACGCAACCGACAAGTCTTCAAACTCTCGTCAGGTGTTCCAAACCACTTGTTTTCATTCTTCCTTTTTTTTTTCTATTTAAACAAAAAACAACAACTCCCTTTTCTTTCTTTCTTTGCATATAAATTGGCCGTAAAATTAAAAGTGCAACGTCAAGATGATGTACGTTTCGGTTAAGCCTCCTGACATGCACTACCTTGAAACCGGGTCTCCCCCGTTGCTTTGAAACCACAAGTAGACCAATCCTGGTTAAATTTATCATTGGCCGTCTTCACAACCCTACAGCCAAATACTTAAAAAAGTCTCTTTGTAAAACCAACTGAAGCATGTCACACACGACGTCAGGCGGTAATCGTCAACTTAAATTTTGTTTTGCGGAGGCTGGAGGTTGAAAGGCGACAGAGCTAAGTCTAGTTGCCTGAAGAGGCAGACGTGATCTCTGACTGGAAGTGGTACCCTGATCAGTGCTTGGCAGTCAGTGCCGAGGATTTAGTTTAAACGATCGTGGGATTCAATCTTGAGTTCGCTTGGCTGGCAGCTGATCACTCCGACCACTGGGCTGTACTTGCTCACTTTGTAGAAGATTCCCGTGAATCCCTCACAACAGCTCTCGGTGCACGTTGGCACTTACGGATTTTTCATTTTGCTTGGTGGCATGGTGTAAAAGTCCTCTGTTGAGCGAAAGATTTAGTGAGAGACTACCACCATCCCTGAGTGGTAACGAATCTGGTCTTTCTCGACATTATTTCGACCCCCTGAGATTATGTGACGTGTCCCCATTAGAACCCTGGGTTTCCAACTGCCCCTAGACATTTTTGCCTTTAGAGGGGCAGACGGTGTCACAGCTTTCTTAACTTTCTTTGCAACGTAGTGGATTTCAAGTCGCTGATATAAGTTCCACCCAAGCGCATACGAGTGAGTCCATCCAACTATATTGCGTAAACACATAATAAATTTGTCTTATGAATGAGAATGATACCGTCAAGAGTAGATTAGGAATAAAAAAGACCAAAGTTCATCGGAGACGTGTTATTTGTGTAGATTATTCATTCGTCGCTCTTTTAACATCATGTACGATACAGAATAGATTGTACTTTTTTTAACTTGGAAAATCTGCACTATGCGTTGCAACCCGCCTTATGGTAAATAATGTTGATTGGACCTTGAATTGATTGATAAATGAGACTCCTCATCTTTGAGAGTAAGGACAATATTATAATTATTTTTTGCAGTGTTTTAATTCAATTGGGACTTGTTAAACCAACCTAATAAATATTCCAGTCTAATTTCATTAAATTGTATTTGGTCGTAATCACGGAACGGACAGACAAACAGACGGAGAAAAATGCCAGATCGTTGAGTCAGAAGATGAGCTTGCTCGTTTTCCTCGCTCATTTGATAAAAAAAATGGGTGTCTAAGGCACGGCCCCGAAAGAGAGAGCCAAAATGAGGTCAAACTTATACATGTTTCATTATATTTTATTTAAGAATAGTTAGTTTTCATTGGAAAATGTCATTTATAATGGAGTCTGTTGGATCATCAAACAGCGCTAACTTTAATTATTCAAAAGTTAAATCAAATTATGTTAAATTAGTGTAATTTTTATAAATTTAATTTTTCAAAAGTGTAAGACAGGTGTTTTCGTATAGCTATGAGACAAATGAGGTAAAAAGGTTGTACAAAAATTGAATAAAGATATTAAAATTTAAACATCCGCCGTGTATTAAATTTAAAAGTATTGATGGCAGGGATAAATTAAATTAAAGCAATCTTAATGTCGTTTTTTCACTTAAGGAACCGAACCCAAACCGAGTTATCTGCCAGACGACGAGAGGGTCAATTTAGCTGGAGAAATCCAAACGGAAAACCCAGGATCTTTGATATACTACAATTGACATGAGCACGAGACACCAGAGGGCTCTTTTCGTCCCGAAAATGCTAGGGACCGGGGGGGGGGGGGGAGGTGATATCACTACTTTCTTTGGAAACACTTTTCGGCCAGTACATGCGTTAGGCTTGGTACACCATGCGGAAAACCTTGTGTCATCAATTTTTATTCTGTTGTCACCACTTTTACTGGCTGAAATTTGACAGCTTCTTTCACCCTTGTCTATCACCAGATCACTATCATACCACCTTTACCGATTCGGCCACTTGTTCACTGGCATAAAAATAACTCACTGAGACCGTTATTAAGGCCACAACCGTGACCAGCACTCCATTCGGTCAAATGTGCCCGGTCGTCGGCAATGGAGAAGGAACACGAGCCAATTTATAGACTCGTAAGGCTCAACGAAGGAGACACAAATACATATACATATTGCTGTAAATAATATCTACCCCAAAACAAAACTTACAGCGCAATTTTCAATTATTTCATTAAACGTTTGAAGTCTTACTCGGTGGGATTAGCTTGGCGAAAGAGCTTGGCGTTTGATATCACGACTTCACACGGCCGAAAAGTTTGGCCGGAATCCTTAACAAGTTTTGTTTTGTGGTAAATATCAGATTTTTTGGTCCAAATTGATGAAATCAATGTTTTTCTTAGTAATTATGAGATGGAAACACCAATCTAGTTTTCTGGTACAAAGTTGGCTTAATGTACGTTGGGGGGGGGGGGGGGGGCAGCAAAAGCCCTAATGAGACCCAGAGTCGGCGGAAGAGCGATGGGAGCGCCGAGAACGGGGGAGAGGGCTAAAAGCCAGCTCGCTCTGGCGCAGAATTTACCTTGAGCCTCTCCTGCTTTTCATCTCCCCGTTACAGCCAACGCCTCTCAAGCAAGTTTTGGCATATGCTTGTTGGCGTGCTTATCAGCGATTATGAAAATTCTTAAAAGCACGCATTAATAAACAGTCCGTTCCCCTTCAGACGGTAAGAGAAGGGTTAAAGGTTTATCACGATGTGCAAGGTTTAACTTTTTAAATACGATCGCTTGACTCTCTTGGCCAGAGTAATGGCTTGGCTCTTATTTTGACCTTAAGTCAAGAACGCCCGCCGACTTGGTAACGGACCCATCCCACTTTTTTCCGGCAGAGTAAAAGGAAGAAAGGGTTAAGAAGCAATTGACTGCACGAGCAAGAATTTGAATGAGTTCATACTTAAACGACCAAGCAATTGCGTGACTAGGCTGACAAATTCCCTTAAAATCTTTCATCCTTAGGGACGAACCCACACACACGTAAGAAAAAAAGGGGAAAAAAGAACTAATCGATACAGCGCAGCCGTTATGCGGCGGGATACAACACATTTTTTCTGACCTGCCGCTAATGATTAGATTATTCTACAAAAAGTTGAGGTTTTAACGCATGAAATGGAAATAGGCTTTTAAAGTTAAAGGGAAAGTGAAGCTATTTACACGTATATGTTACAATACGAAATGAAATGAAATGAAAAAGTAATTTATCATCATTTACAGTGAATTGCATCAGGTAGGGCAAGTTTTCCCACTTATGCCAGTCCACGTTTAAAAATCGACAAACAAAATGCAAAAACTACGAATTGATTGTACAAAGGTTGATTTTTAAAAAATCTGACAAGTGTAAAAGTAGTAATAAAAGAACAAATAGTAGTAACAAAAATAAACTGATGAGAAAAAAAATGGGCCTTTTTAAAAAGCTTGTCAAGCTCATAAGGTAAACAAGACGCTTGAACGGACTTATAGAAGGTACCAAAACACTCTGTGCGTCTAAGGAATTCCAACCTTACAACAAAAAAGTTATACACATTTAAGTCCAAAAGGCAACGTAAATAGGTTTGCATCTGTATTTATTTGTTTAGCAAATAAGTTTCGCCAGCATTCCAGTCTTGTCTTCGGAATACTCAATTTAAAGCAAATGCCCTCTCGTCCATGTAAGTGGACTTAAGTCAAAAAAAGGCAGATCCACTCACTGCAAGAGAATTTTAAAAGTTAGGATTAGGTCCGCCTTTAAACAGCGCAACTCCAACGAATCTATACCCAAAGGTGTGAGCCGTATATAATAAGGCTATTGCTGCACACCGAGCAGCGATTTAGTAAAACGATGCTGGATGGGTTCAAGCTGGTCTATATCATGTAGATGATAAGGAGACGAAACTGGACTAGCGTACTCTTTTTCGTACCTTTGTTTTTTCGCATCTTGACGTGAAAATTCGACGGACCATTCCTAAACGACGACTGGCACCTGGAAACTGGAATGCATGGCCATCGAAGATTTTAAGCACGAGTCGAACCAAATCTCAAGGTACTTGAGTAGCTGTGCACCAGTTGGAGAAAACAACCCCCATATGCAAACCCTGGATTTTTGGGTTCCATTGTGAAAGCTTTTACATTTGGCACTAAAAGTAGGCAATTGCCAGTCATGTGCTCAAGGAGAAACAGTTTATTTCAGCTTTCTTGGAGGTTGTTCTGGGTGCATAATGGCGGAATGGAGTTCGAGATCCTCTGCAAATTTTTGTTGTTCGACCATAATAATAATAATAATATTAATAATGACCTGTATTGTAGCACGTGAAAATACATGTCATCAACAAAATCCGAGGATAAAAAGTGATTGTGCTGCAAAGGGCGAGGTTTAGGCACTAGACCCATTCTTATACACCTAACCCGAAACATCGTAATTACAATGTCAGCAGACAGTAGCAAAAACTAAAGTAAACAAGAAGATGGGGTGGTGGGGGTTGGGGATAATAGACAGGGAAAAAAAGAAAGAGAAGGGAAGGAAAAGAGTGGGAGAAGGATGGTGACCAAGTTATGAGTTAAACAAGTGACGGAATAATTGAGTTACAATTCTAGAGTTCTAGAGTTACACGACAAATCGTTTAAGAAAAAGAAGAAAAGAAAGGGACCAAGCACGGAGCCCTGAGGGACACCTCTAATGATGCTGATTGGGGCAGAAAGGAATGTACCCTCTGTAAAGGATAAACAAGGTGATTTTACATTAGTTTATTACAACACATATACTTTTATTAACTATTAATAAGAACAAATGAAATCCGTTGCAGACTGCATTTTGTAAAATGAAAAGAACGAATTTAAGATTTATAAATTTTTGTACCGTTTCTTGCCACTACAGTTGTTAGCAAAGTGTGTTAACCTAACTGCAGTTTAAATAAATCGCGCATTTTTTCCCATGTTAAACTTTTATCTTTTTTGATCAAATGCTTTAGAGAAAAAAATGCGCATAAATAAATTAGTTAACATGCTTTGCTATCAACGGCCTCTAGTGGCAAGAAAAGCCACTAAAATTGGTAAATCTCACTTTTTTTACTGTACGCAACGATATTAGCAGACGAACGATACGGACGAAACCGTAAAAAAAAAGGGGGTGATGAAGTGAGAAATCTTAAAACAAGAAGGCGAATTCGATCCGTGTTTGGTGGCGAGTGCGTGTCGACTTACCTAGCCAGTTTCGTCTGGTGAAGATTGGCTTGAGATGTAGATTTTAAATCATGCATTATTCACTGCAGAGTTGGTATCTGATGCCAGTAGTTTAGGTAGCTGCAAGGGGCACTGGATATCCGCGGAGGTAAAAACAGTTTGTGCGCAGTTTGTCAAGCCAATGCCGTGAGAGTGAGGTCCTTGGACCTAAAAATGCTCATTTTTTTGGAATTACCGGGAGCTGTATGGTGTTGCACTTTTCAGCAAGTGAAATATTTTTTTTTCGATTTACAGCCTTTGTATATGTTTCGAATGCGGGATTGGACAAAACAAACTTTTTAAGGCCAGAAATCCGCTCTCTCAGTATTAGCTTGACTAAAGACGGTGTTAAGTTATGAAGATCGTGAACGGCTAAGAAAGACAAGTTAGCAGTAATATGTCGAAAAAATTCACGCGCCATTGTGAGCGTTGGAATCGAACCTAGGTCCTTGGATTTGGCTGCCACTGCACTTGACCAACGCTAACTCAACATTACCATAATTGCTGCGAACTTGTCATACGACAGTTTCGAGTCAGCAATGTAACACTCAAGACTCCTCTAGCCAACAAACAGCAAAACTTTGCGTTGGGTTTGAACTTTACCACGCGGACGAAGAAATTTATACTCATATTTTTTTAACTTTTTTCGCACGATCTACAAAAGCAGCGTGGCTGGAACGCTAAACGAAGTATTAATTTTCTGTGGCTTTAACATTTTTACAGCATTTGAGTTCAGAAACTATGACTGCAAGGAAATTGTTTATTTGTCAACGATCATAACTTAGCATAAGACACACAGACAGCAGCCTCTCTCATCCGGTTGTACTAAGGCGTTACCTTTAGGCCTACAGCGAATAAGAGGCAACAGTGATCATGAGCATAATTGTGATTGGGGGCCTACCTACTACATAATTATACGTTACTAGCTGGTAACTCGTCTAAGGAAGACACGTGCTTGGTAAATGGTGTGTAAAGTCTCCAAGCCTATCCCCCCCCCCCCCGTCCCCCGTTTCGGCGGACAAACGGCAGTAGGCAACATCTATCACTACGTGTGGGAGTTCGGATGGGTCGTTCATGAATTCACGTTGTCAACCATTTTTCCACTTCTCCCTCGTGGTTTCCGGTTTTGTATGAGATGGCACTCATGTTCTTTTGTCAGGCGCGAGCTGTTAGACGATCGCCCGTATATCGTCCTTTTTGATTGACAGAAGCAGATGACGTAATGCTGCAACCGAAGTTGAATCCACTGTCGAGTATCCAGTATACACTACTCAATATGCAGTATCGGTGACAGCATAGGTATTGAAAATAGGCTCCATGGCCCAGATTGACGTACCTACGGATGAACTTGGAACAGACGCAATGGTAGTTTCAAGATGGAGTTTTAATTACTGGTGAGCATAGCCAGAACTGTGAAGGGAGGTCGTTTCGTTCTGGTTTGGGGGGACTGTTGAGGTTAGAATTTTCAATGGTTTACGCCGAAATCATTTCCAAAACTGGAGGCCAAGTGAATGGTTTAATGGCGGATGGCGTTGTGATCACATTCCAAAATGGGTAGCAACCTCTTGACCGTGG
This sequence comes from Lithobius niger, assembly GCA_023313725.1. Taxonomy (NCBI): domain Eukaryota; kingdom Metazoa; phylum Arthropoda; class Chilopoda; order Lithobiomorpha; family Lithobiidae; genus Lithobius; species Lithobius niger. Next base: position 50,080 of record JAHWFP010053243.1, on the reverse strand, counting down.
CGGCTTGGGTTGATACAATTGTTACAACGGTTAACACTGACACATGGTAAACAAGCGTGATCACGTGGAGAGCGCTTGTGAAGAAGAAGTCCACAAGTTACAAGTCCAATGGCTGATGCGGTGAGGTAATAATGTTGCGTCATATCCAAATTCAAGTTGTCAAGGCCAAATGAGAAACGGCAGCGGACCCATCAGAAACTCTGGGGGTGGGGTGGGGTGGGGTGGGGGGAAAATCGTCATTCCATAGTTGGCATGAAAAGTAATTCACAAGAAAGGAAACTGGTTGAACTGGAGGTCAGCTGGTTCAGTGGAACAAGTGTGCAGTTGTAACTACACAGGAAGTGGATGATTCAATTCAAGAAATATCTTAAGCCCAATTCACCCCTTACTGCATAGCTAGGGGACTGTGCACAGAGTAAAACATATTTAGGCACTAAACTCATCTTGCAGCTTGGTTTAGTCCTAGCAGAGTCTTAGAGAGCAACCTTACAAGTTGCTTCTCCAATACCAACTAGCCCTTCGGTTGTTCAGCCACTTGCTTTTATACCATGGAGAACAATGGAAGTTGCCTAAGGCATTACGTCACGAGACTGGCTAACAGGTGCGACCTGGTCCCAACCGGTTGAGCAGTGGGTCCGGCTTGCTACCTGGCTGTTAGCGCTCGGCAAGTTTTGCTGTTGGTCAGAAGTTGGCAGGGCGCACAAGCAGCTCTGTCATGGCAAGGCACACCACGAGTGTTGGCTTGCGTTGCGCGTCATGCTACACGTAAATAGCTGGTTACACAGTTGTAAAAGAGGTTGCCATAATTGTATGAATAAGTACACAACGTTGGACCCTCATATTATAACTCAGTGGTATCTAACGTTTTATAAATTGATAATCTATATTTCTGTTTAGGGCGATCACCTGATCCTAGATTTCGATAATAAAAAATATCTTACAAACCTATGTTAATTTTTACAACTGTTTAAAAAATTTTTTTTAATACAAAACGTTTAACAAAATTTCCTGTATAACGTTTTGTATTAAAAAAAAATACAACAAGGTTACAAGTCTTAAAAAAAAAAAGAAAAGCATACTCTGCTCACTGGTTAGAGCTAAATAGTAGCACTACCGAATTTTATTTAATAAATAATTAAATACCAGACGAACTGGTGACTATACTTGACCCTAAGTAGAAACACGGAGAAACACGTGATTGTTAAATCCATGGTAGAAACGATCTTGTGTAGAGATGTGCGCGGTGTATGACAGGGTCAAAAGAAAAGCGGTCAAAAATCTAATGGTTGTCCACTCGTTACAAAACTGAGATATCAAAATCTTGCGTGGAAAAATCAATAGCGCTGCTAAGAGTGGCACAAATTCAGAGGTCTGCAAGTGACATAACGCAGTTAATCAATTGGCAAGTAAATTGGTGAATGTTGAAAATGCCCGGGCAGAAGGTGTCGAAAATTTAAACGTGTAAAATAAATTGTAGTTTTTTTATGGTTAAAAACAACAGCCAATCAAAGCTTGCCATCGCTATTAATCCTCGCTTGCTATAGTGTTAATGCTGTAGATTCCCGTGTGCAGCCCCCCCCCCCCCCTTACGATTAAATAAATTCATAGGTGGAGTAAGAGACTAGGCTGTTTGAATTTCAAATAGTTTTGGATTATGACTCGGGTTCCCATGAACGAATCTCCATACGACCTTGGTAACTTCGTCGTAATATCACATAACGGGTCAAGGATCACATGAAACAAACTGACTAGCTTGCAAACGACGGATATAAAAGCGTATGCTGGACAATTCCACTCGCTGTCTGCTCAACATTCTGTGTCGTGGGGCTATACGGTACAGTCTTAAACCGGTTAAGATTAAAGGTCGTGGCACCTTACTACGGTTCACCCATATTTCAAAACGACTTGAATCCGGATTCTTGTGTATGCAAATCTCTTGTTTATGGCGTTGGTTGTTGTAATGACGCTACAACTACGAGTACGGGACTGCTTACTATGTCGATTGCACGGCCATTGAGGCTAAGCCAAAAAACGACCTCTTCCACCGGAAGTGACATCACGCCTAAACAATTTTGAAAAGAGTTGGTTGATGCGTGGGTGAGCAAAATAGCGGCCAATGTCAGGAAAGAAGTGTATTGAGAACGTATGCTCATCGTTGTAGTTGCGTTGCCAAGGACGTTGCTAACCAGCTTTATGTTAAATACCGAAGGCAAGTGACTTCATCTTCTGTGAGCTTAACGAGGACGTTCTATTTGATGCGGCCAATCGTGACCATTTGGTAATAACGTTTACATAAATAATGCTAACAAAAAACAACTGCAGGTACGTCATCTTAGTTGGTGGATACAGCGCAAAAACCGCTTTCGGGAGTCGGTGAGTCCGATGCTTCCCGATGACGTCATGGTAAGAGATGGCTAAATTCGCCGTCCGTTTAGGAACTAGATTTTGGTGAGTTGTGTTGAGGTTTGTGTAAGTTTAGAAAAGTGCTCGATGTCGGAACGATAGGCCCTCGCCGCTTAGGCCCTACGGGAAATTTCCCATTTTCCCGTATGGTCAGTATGACTCTGGAACCACCTAGAAAATGATTCCCAAACGTCGCCCTTCCCCCCCCCCCTTCCCACCCACCCATTGAAGCATGTTCCAGTTCTCGTTCTGACCACCGACTTCATGCGGCTAGTTGTCGAACGAGTAGCCGTGATAACTTCCACGAAAACATACGTGAAAAATGACCTACACGCTTTCAACTAATAAACATGCGTTAAAAATCACTCATCCTGTAATTGGTTCAAGCAAATCACAACAGCAGCTTTAGCAGAGCCTTGAAAGGAGGATTTCTTTGGCAAATCAAGGCCGACTGGGATTAAAGTCGTAGGCCTCGCTTACCTGTTCCAGGCTAGTTACTGCAAGACCGGATATTAAATTTAAGGCTTAATGGCGGGTCTGCGGGGGTAACTGTCTTCCCCTCATGGCCTGATTTCCAAATCGGTCAAGTAGGGCATGGCAGACAGGGAAATTTTTTAAAGGGTATCCGACGGTCCAAAAATAATGGGATGTGCGAAGAGCTAGTGTTTTACTGGAAAGGGAAAAAATTAAATTTGGCACTGAAGTTTATTAGTCTGTATGAAACAGAACAGAGTTGGGCACGTATTAGGCAGTTGTCATCTTGGTACTAAGGTCGCAAAAACAAATACACAGGTTTTCATAGGTGTATAAATGAAAAGAAAAGTGGCGAACGCCAATCGACGTCTTGCTGTTGTTCAGCGAGCATTCACCTTGGGTTGTGTAAACACTAAACTGTGGGAATATAAGGTCTTTGTTCGCCCCTTATTGGAATATTCTACTCCTGTCTGGTGCCCTTATCTTATGCAGGATGTCGATCATATGGAATCTACTCAGCGCCGTTTTACAAAATCTCTGACTGACACGCTGCACTTGCCGTACAATGCTCGCCTAAATAAACTTAATTTGCAATCTTTGGAGCTACAACGTCTTAAGGCCGACCTCATACTTACCTTCAAAATTCTGAACGGTTTTTGTCGGTTGACTTGCCTTTTTTCGACTTAAGGACTGTAACCTGGACTCGAAGACATAGTTTTAAATTGACAGTCCCTCGAACTCGGCTAGATTGCCGAAAATTTTTTTTTCTCTGTCAGAGTTGTTGCAGCTTAGAATTCCCTTACTGAGCAAACTATCTCCCTACCATCTGTTGCAGCCTCCAAGTGTAACTTGTGTCTTGCTGACTTGACTTCGTTCCTATATAGGCCTGAACACTGTACTACTCTTTAGCTCCCACCGCCTCCTTTATTGTTTTAAATTAAACAATTTTCAAAATGGTGGACCAGCGTGAGTGGCATCCTTTGCGCTGTCTGTGCCCAAATCACCTTCAACTTGGTTATTAAATCAGTTATTATTATTTTTAATATAACATTTTTTTAAATCTTGATTATGATTGACAAATGGTTTCGGCCAAGCTTTAAACTGCGATGCATTATTTTTCATTTTTAAGAAACATTGGCAATGATACAGTTTTTTCCCTCACGTTTGGCGATGCCATCGGGGACCATTATGTCCCTGGTAGGTCTAACCTTGTTGGTAAGGCATGCGTGACCCCAATCCAATAATATACCCTTCCTCTGCAGCCGGGCCATCGTCTTCGTATTAATTCTTAAAATCCTAAACTTTTCTATTTGTAATTTTTTGTTTAACATCGGATTTAGTAGGAAGCCGTATTTTGAAACTGCCACGTTTGTTATGGCACTAGCATTTGTTTGCATTTACCCGCACAGAAAGTTTTATCTCAACTGGCTTTGCTTTGGTGTGTTTGGTGTTCTCGGTAGATGTCGCCCCCTACCTAGCACACTCACCACACGCCCACGTGATGACTCCAAGACCGATAGCTTTAGCACTGAAGTGCCTTGAACAAATTTGCTATTATTAAAATAAGCAGGAATATAGCCTGTCATTACATTTGTGTTGATATAACACATTTAAACAGAATTCGCCTTTGAAGCGGACTCGCAGGCTCCTTCCTGGCCTTGCGTTGGCGTTGTTTGGTGTCGACACGAGATGTCACCAGGTGCTTCGTTGTGATTGGCTGTTACAATGACTGCTTTCCCCGTGTACTGACCCTCGCCTACGGTTCATGCATGCGAAATATGCATATAGAGTTTATTGTATCTTCCAAAATATGCTATTTTTTAAACATTATTTATATGTGATTATAAAGTTTTTTTTGGTACTAAAGAAGCTTGCAATATAACTCACAGGTGTGAGATCCTTTCTAAAAACAAAATAAACTCTTAATTGACGCGCTTTGTGTTACTTTAAAAATGTTTACACTATAGCGCTATGATATTCGTCATGATCGTAGATATACCCTCTGTCTTGCAGTTCCCTCATGAATTCAGTTTTAATCAAACGTAACACTAGTTTTGTTGTAGTGATGCATTTTCTTTGCTGGTGAGATTTATATCCAAGTGAAATACGAAAGTATTCGTAATTTGACAAGCACGCTGATTTAATTTAATTTAATTCATTGAACAATAAAAAGCATTGATGCGGCCCTAAATTATCAACGCTGGCTCTTACGAGAACCAAGGAATTAATTTTTCTTGGCCTAAATGCATTTAGCACTACACTTTCCACACGAAAAGTCCTGTTCACTTATGCGTAACAGAAATCGTTGAGGGGAAAGTTCAGTCGTTTTTGGAAGAAATGGTACCCCATACAAAGCATTATTTTCCAAGCGTTATGATTACTAAATAGTTAATTCCACGTAATTGTGAAAAATTATAAGAGGTGTGAGATATTGCGTGGGCGGTGAGGGGGAAAGGATTGATTATTTTGCGAGTCTTTTTTTTTTAGGTATAGTTCACAGCCCTCCAAGAGAACAAGAGAAGGGGTCGGTATTGTGGCGGACCTACAGCTGGAGAAAGGCTAATGCAGCCCCGCTCCTCCCGCCCCAATCCCCCTTCCCAAGCTCTGAGATTACGAATAAATTTTCAGTAGGGAGCGTGCAGCGTGTTTCGTAGCGTGGCACGGCACGCATTGTACAGATTTCACACTTAATAATTCAAACCGTGTTGTGGCTATAGCGTGCTGTAGCGCCATGGCTACGTCTCGACCATGTTCTGATTTCACATGTCACATATTTCCCAGCGTGTGGCCGGCCACGTTTTCGTGTGATCTTTTCCTGAATTCCACAGCACAATTAACTCCGAACATCCTCTTTTAATGAATCCCATTTTCTTCATTTTCTGCGTCCCACCTCCGTTCCCCGCCCCCCGACCCCTAGCCTCTCAGTCTTATCATTACCGTTTTGGCTTTGGGAGCCTGAAAAGCGTTTCTTAACTCGGCACGTGCTGAGTTTCACACTTCATAAATAAGTCTTGCCGTGTATGTCGTGCGGCACCCAACCGTGCTGGAAAATCACGGCCCAATTCAGTAAGTCACGCTAAAATTATTACGTGTGAAATCAAACGTGGCACTGCACGCTTGATTTATTCGGGTGAAATCCCCGTCAATTCTCACAAAGTTTTCTTCCACATATCTGTCAAAAGCAGATCTCCAACTGGCCATGACATGAACACAAGCCGAAGTCACAGTGACGATAGTCCGAGCTCACACGATGTCTGCACGAAGGGGAAGCCCAACCACCCAGTGAGGAGAGGCTTCCCTACGCTTCTCCTCGGCTCCCTCGCGTGGTTAGGCTTTGCCTTAGTGCAGTGACATCGTTTGAAATCAGAGTACAACGAAACCATAAACGGAATCACGTTGGTTGGCCCCTACTTACCTTTCCTACGAACGTTTAGCATGATTAATTCTTTGCCGGACTACACAAATTAGACTCGAGAAGAGTTTTACGTTGGAAAAATGAGATAGTGAGGCGTTCGTTGGAGTTCGTTCTGATGTTTGGTAGAGAGACAGAAATATCTAATTATGACGTCATGATTGCCGGGACCGCACTAACTTGGCCAGATGAGCGGGGTTAGTGAAGTTGGCGCCGGTCGGCGGTGAGGCAAGCGACAAGCTTTATAGCGCTTAATTTGTGCAGCCGTAACTCCAGGAACCAAAGGGGGTGAAACATTTTAATTGCTCGCAATGAAATTTGCGCGGGCAACCGCAATGCGCTTTACTTGGCCCGCTCAGCTGTGCTCTCTCTGCATCAATATTTTAGCGCGTAAACAACAGACCAAGATTTAATGGGTTTGGAGGAATGTCCGCTCGTGCAAATGACTTGACCAGAAGTCACTTCTTGCCTTTTACAACGAATGGAATATTCTGGGTTCATTTGAGAGAATTATCTGACTCAAGAGGAGCTTAGTTAAAGTGTTGTTTTACTTTCATGGTAATTCTTTATTTCCCACAGAACAATACTATCACTTTTCACGATGTATGTATAATATGTAACCCCTTTAAAAGTTTGCTACAGTAATCGATAGTATATCCCCAAAGCAAAACTAGTTTAGATTCCCCCAAACTTTTTCACCGTTTAGAGTCAAACGCCAAATAATTTACTCCACCGAATGACAGCATAACGGTTAAATGGAAAAAAAATCAAAATTGTTAACTGCGCTATTTTCAAGATCTAGACACACGCTAGTGTGTCGCTGCCATTCTGCCAAGTAACAGTCGATCATACCATTGTAGACATCCGATTGTTAACAATTGATTGTTAATGGTAAAAAGGCGGCCTCACTATAGCAGACAAGTGTCTGTTAACTGTAAGCAACTAAAAGCATATTTTGGCATGTTGAGGATAAATTTCGATGCGACAGAAATGTTTCAAATTGTCGTAAATGTAAAGGGAAGGTGCAGGGATAAAGAAAAAATGAAAGTTAAAGGCTGAGTGTCCACCATTCATAAAGAGAAAGATGCGTCCATAACGTTGTTTCTATGTTACTGACTAGTAACTAGCTAGTAAGGATGGCCCCATATTAAATCCCATAGACTCATTGCTCATGGCTATAGCGCAAAATTGAGAAGGCGTACGTAGCTGAACTTTTGCACACGGATGCATGGTGATCTGAGCATGGACCTTTTGTTGGTTTGGGGGTTGTAGGGGTCAGGACAAATGTTGGTTTGGGAGGATTTTGAAATTTGCAAACTAGCGAATTTATATATCGTTTCGTTTCCAAGTAGCAACCAAAGATTTTAAGCAACAATGGCTTGAACAATAAACACTGGTTCTAACATTAATTGTAAAAGCCTGTACGAACTAAAAACTGAACTGTAACGAAAGACAAAAAAAGGAAACATTAACGTTGCCGTGGATTGCGTAAGAATAAAGGGATGCACGTTACATGATGGTTACGCAACAATACGAGCATCCACGAGCTAATGGGGTTTTTGTTAATAACCCTAAAATGAAATACTTCGCGTTCTGCTGTTTAACAGCGACCTTCAAGGGTTTCTGCATAATTAAGTATGAACGAAATCTTGAAAATTTAAGGGGAAGGTGCAGGGATAAACAAAACAACTAAGCCGTGTCAATTTGGCTAATCTAACGGCTAATTTGCAATGGTAAATTTGAAAATTATAAATGGAAAAATTTATAGAAATAAAATTCCTCTAGGAAAAAGGTACAAATGAAGATAAGACGGTGTAACCTAATGTACGTTCACAGTCCTATGAAAGTTGTGATATCCACCCAAAACCAAACCTGGTAGAAAAATCCGCCAAGTTTCCAAAAACTCGCGGTAGCAATCTTCAAGTTGTCATTTAACTTTCGAACCATTAGTCGGTGCGATTAACTTGGGGTCATAGGTTGACTTTGGCGGCCTTTCCCTGGCTGAATGATATCACTACCTTCAAAGGCCGATCGTTTTGGGAAACTTGGCGAGTTTTTCTACCAGTTTTGGTTTTGGGTGGATTTATTTAACATTGAAGTCCAGGCGTTTGATATCACGAATTCCGACGGCGGGGGTGGGATGCTTTAACAAGTTTTGTTTTGGGGAGATGTCACGTTTTTTTTTTGTATTGTTTGGAGTTTCGTTTTTGCTAGTGATACGGTTCAATTTTATTTATTTATATTTATTTTAAGCAATGACTATATAAAAAGCCGAACTGGCTGGTTTATTTTCTTGGAAGGGAGGGGGCACAGGAGCATTAAGAAATAAAATTCGAACGGGCTGAATTAAAGGGTGGTTGCCACCAATTGACAGGCTGCAACATCTATAACCATTTACAGCTATCTACTTCTGTCAAAACCTTACTTTCAATAGGATAAGGAACACACACATAAATTTCTTTATGTCCAACAAACAAGCCACGTGCCTCTTAATGAGTGTAAAGTTGGTGCGCCCAAGTGCACCAGGAAGCAAGCGGTAAAGTTAAACCTAACGACATCACGGGCGTTTTTTTCACTATATCGACCGTTTTGAAACGGAGATTTTGAACCCCTAGATGGGCGCCATCTAGTGACAGTGATATCGTTGACCTTGACCGCTTGCTCCCTGGTGCACTGCTCCTTGGTGCACGTGGACACACCAACTTTACATTCAATGATTAAGGAGGCACGTGACTAGTTTGATGTGTAAAAAGAACCTTTTTTGCCCAATCTTCGCTTGTTGAAATCAAGTGCTACGTAAAACGAAATAATGGTAGACGGCGCTATATGTTGCAACCTGTCATTCGGTGATAGGCACCTTTCATACTGAATATAAAGCAACAGAAACAGAGTTTCAGCAGTAGACTTACATGGGTCATAATCTTTGTCGTAATCCACACCGAATTCGCATTTCATTCAAATGGAGAATAGAGAGAACCCTTTAGATAAAAAAAAAGTGCTATCAGGGTCGAATGACCATATTCGGCAATGACGAAAGGGACCGTGTCCTCGGGTTGTCAATACAGCAACGATGATGTATTACAATTAATATAAAAGACATAATTGAACCAGTGAGATAATATCATCATTATTACAAACTTAAGTCCGTGCATAATTACATGCTGACTAGAAAAGCATTAAATCAAATTTGGCACATGCTTTTGTCTGCTTGCCTTACCGCATTGTAATTACGTCGCCTTAAAGTGAGCTAAATAAACGGAAAGTGTCAGTAGGGGGCGTCTAATTGCTGCGATCCATCACCCCCGCAAACAAGATTTATGCTTTCATCTGCATGCACTTTCCTTGCACGTTCCAATAAATTTCGAGCTGAGAGAATAATAATAATTGTTCGAGGTCCGAATGTCAACGTTGTGTTTCAAATCGATATCGATTAATGCCTAGGGAATATATCAAGTTCAACAGGAACTACTTACTTATCATTACATTGCCTATTTCGCCCTTTACAATGCCTTTTGCCTTTTAGGATAGTTGGGATGCCTTTTTCGCCCTTTAGGATGGTTTAGGATGGCCAGATTGCCTTATCGCTTTTCCGTCTGACCACAATGCCTTTTCCGCCTGTTTCGGTAGCCACGATGCCATTTTCACTTTGTATGTTGGCCACAGTGCCTTGTTCTCCTTTATGGATATCCACGATAACTCAGTTGCTTTTCGGATGGCCATAATGCCTTTTTGGCCTTTTTTGGACAACCACGATGCCGTTTTCGCCTGTTAGGGTGGTTACAATGACTTTATTGTGGTTTAAGTTAGTGACAATACCTGTTTTGCCATTTAAGATGGGTACAATGCCCTTTTATCATTTTCACGTGGTCATGATGCATTTTTGCCCTTTCTGATGACCATAATGCCTTTGCAGCATTTTCGCTGTTTAAGATGTCCACTATGATTTTTTTTCGCTCTTTATAATGGCCAAATGTTTTTTTTTTTGCCCTTTATGATAGCCGCAAGATGGGCACAATGCCTTTTTTGCCCTGTATGCTCTGTTTGCCCCTTCTTATGGTCTAAGGTAGGCCACAATACCCTTTTCGCTCGTTATGATGGCGCAATGAACTTTGTACAGATATCCAAAATGCCCTTAAGATGGCCGCAATGCCATTTTCGTCCGTTAAGATGGCACACTACTCTTTTAACCCTCTGAGGCGGCCGCACTTCCCTATTTTCTATTTAAGTTTTCCACAATGCTCCTTTTCGCCTTTTATGATGGCCACAATGTCGTCCGAGTCTAAGATGGTCACAATGCCCGTTTCTCCTTCTAACATAGGCACAATGCTACATTTTCCCAATAAGTTTTCCACCAGTCTCTATTCCGCATTTAAGATGGCGGAAATGCTCTGGATGCCCTTTAAGACGGATACAATTGTTTTTGCACCCCTTAAGATGGTCACAATACCTTTTGGCCCTTTAAGATGGCCACAATGTCCGATTTTCCCATAAGTTTTCCACAATGACTATTTCGGCCCTTAAGATGGCCACAATGTGTTATAAGATGGTCACAATGCTCTTTCCAGCCTTTAAGATGATCACAATGACCTCTCAGATGGCCACAATGCATTTTTCGCCCTCTTAGAAGGCCACAATGCCTTTTTCACCCTTCAGGTGGCCACAATGCCTTTTTCACCCTTTAGGTGGCCACAATGCCCCTTTCTTCCTTTACGAAGGCGACAATAGCTATTTCGTCCTACAGTGGCTGCAATCTCTTTTCGCCCACTAAAATGGCTACATTGCGTTTTTCATCCTCTAAGAAAGCCTCAATACCTTTTTACCCTTAAAGGTGGCCACGATGCCCTTTTCTTCCTTTAAAATAGCGACGATGTCATTTTCATCCTTTAAGGTGGCCACAATGCCCCTTTCTTCCCTTATGATGACAACATTACCTTTTTCGCCCTTTATGGTGGCCACAATGCTATTTTCTCCCTCTAAAATGGCTACAATGCGATTTTCGCCCTCGAAAAAGGCCACAATGCCTTTTTCACCCTGTACGGTAGCTACAATACCCTTTTCATCCTTTAAGATGGTGACAATGCCTTTTTCGCCCTTGAAGATAGCCTCAATGCCCTTTTTGCCTTTTATGGTGGCCACAATGGCCTTTTTGTCCCTCTAAAATGACTACAATGCGTTTTTCGCCCTTTAAGGTGGCCACAATGCCCCTTTGTTCCTTTAAGATGGCCACAATGACTTTTTCACCCTTTAAGTTAGCCACAATGCCCCCTTCTTCCTTTAAGATGGCAGCAATGCCTTTTTCACCCTTTTTCACCCTACAATGCTCTTTTCTCCTTCTAAGATGGCTACAATGCGATTTTCGCCTTCTAAGAAGGCCACAATGCCTTTTTCACCCTTTATGGTGGCTACAATACCCCATTCTTCCCTAAAGACTTCGACAATGCCTTTTTCGTCCTTTATGGTGGCCATAATGCTATTTTTTCCCTCTAAGATGGCTACAATGCGATTTTCGCCCTCTAAGAAGGCCATAATGCCTTTTTCACCCTTTATGGTGGCTACAATGACCTTTTCATCCTTTAAGATAGTGACAATACGATTTTCGCCCTCTAAGAAGGCCACAATGTCTTTCTCACCCTTTATGATGGCTACAATGACCTTTTCATCCTTTAAGATGATGACAATACGATTTTCGCCCTCTAAGAAGGCCACAATGCCTTTTTCACCCTTTATGGTGGCCACAATGCTCCTTTCTTCCTTTAAAATGGTGACAATGCCTTTTTTACCCTTTAAGGTGGCCACAATACCCCTTTCTTCCCTAACGATCTCGACAATGCCTTTTTCGCCCTTTATGGTGGCCACAATGCTCTTTTCTCCCTCTAAGATGGCTACAATGCGATTTTCGCCCTCGAAGAAGGCCACAACGCCTTTTTCACCCTGTAAGGTGGCTACAATAAAGGTGGCCCTTTTCATCCTTTAAGATGGTCACAATGCCCTTTTCGCCTTTTATGGTGGCCACAATGGGCTTTTCTCCCTCTAAAATGACCAAAATGCGTTTTTCGCCCTCTAAGATGACCACAATGCCTTTTTCACCCTGTAAGGTGGCTACAATACCATTTTCATCCTTTAAGATGGTGACAATGCCTTTTTCGCCCTTGAAGATGGTCTCAATGCTCTTTTCACTTTTTATGGTGGCCACAATGGCCATTTCTCTCTCTAAAATGACCACAATGCGTTTTCCGCCCTCTAAGATGACCACAATGCCTTTTTCCCCCACTAAGAAGGCTACAATGCCCCTTTCTTCCTATAAGATGGCGGCAATGCCTTTTTCACCCTTTAGGGTGGCCACAATACTCTTTTCTCCTTCTAAGAAGGCCACAATGCCTTTTTCACCCTCTATGGTGGCTACAATGACCTGTTCATCCTTTAAGATGGTGACAATATGATTTTCGCCCTCTAAGAAGGCCACAATGTCTTTTTCACCCTTTATGGTGGCCACAATGCTCCTTTCTTCCTTTAAAATGGCGACAATGCCTTTTTTACCCTTTAAGGTGGAAACAATATCCCTTTCTTCCCTAACAATCTCGACAATGCCTTTTTCGCCCTTTATGGTGGCCACAATGCTCTTTTCTCCCTATAAGATGGCTACAATGCGATTTTCGCCCTCGAAGAAGGCCACAACGTCTTTTTCACCCTGTAAGGTGGCTACAATACCCTTTTCAGCCTGTAAGATAGTGACAATGCCTTTTTCGCCCTTGAAGACGGCCTCACTGCCCTTTTCGCCTTTTATCGTGGCCACAATGGCCTTTTCTCTCTCTAAAATGACCACAATGCGTTTTTCGCCCTCTAAGATGACCACAATACCTTTTTCGCCCTCTAACATGGCCACAGTGCCCCTTTCTTTCTTTAAGATGGCGGCAATGCCTTTTTCACCCTTAAAGTGGCCACAATGCTCTTTTCTCCCTCTAAGATGGCTACGATGCGATTTTCGCTCTCTAAGAAGGCCACATGCCTTTTTCACCATTTATGGTGGCCACAATGGCCTTTTCTCCCTCTAAAATGACCACAATGCGTTTTTTGCCCTCTAAGAAAGCCACAATTCCTTTTTTACCCTTCAAGGTGGCCACAATGCCTCTTTCTTCCTTTTAGATGGCGACAATGCCTTTTTCACCCTTTAAGGTGGCCACAATGCTCTTTTTTCACTCCAAAATGGCGACAATACCTTTCATAGTTAAGCTTAAAGTTTAATTTTTTTTTTAAACTGAAGAGATTCCTTTTATAGAACGTCTCCTGGAGTTTCCATCATCTTTAGTGCCACCATATTTTCGATACAATGCGGACAAACGCACTGGTGATTTAAAAAAAAAATAGTGAAGCATTGTTTCAAAAAACTAGATTTACAGATGAGAAACATTACGTCAAGCTTAACGGTTTAAAAAGAATGGTCTCAATTGAACATACATAAAAGATTCCACAATATTTTAAAAATATTTCTTGAATTCTAAAATAAGTAGGGTGGAGTTCACACCTACCAGGGAATTGTGTTCCCTTTCTTTGTGTGCAGGGAATCCTACACTGCAGATCCCGTGTTCGGTAACGCTAGAGGCAGTAAGATGCTAAACAATCATTTCATAAATCCTATTTTTTCGTGTATTTCTGCTGACAGATAAATCCTACCACGACAAGTACGCCACAAAGCGTCAATTCTGAAAACACCTGTGCATTGACAGTGTTCACATCACTGTGCAAGGCCTTCCGATGAATTATGCAATCTGCTTCCACTGCACAGTGAGTGTAGTTGGCAGTTCATATTCTAGACATAGTTTGTATACTGGTATTACGCAATTCGGCTGGAGACTGAGGTAAAACACAGTGATGTGCACTGTGGGTGCATGGCGTCTTCCGAATGTATTTATTTTTATTTACCTAAATATCTAATTTCTACCCGTACCCAACCCAACTGTTTAAATTTCGTCACCTTGCTGCCCCAATAAACTAAACCGCCCTCTACCCGTCAGCAGTGCAATTATCTCCACCGCAACTCGAATCATTCGTGCTCGTCAGCAACCAGGTTGGATAATGCTACCAAACGGAATCGCGCTAATTTTTTTTTTCGTTTTAGATTCAGCAATCTCTCGAAACGGGAAATGCAAACAAGACGATATGGACGAACGTGCTGGCGACGCCAAAAGTCAAGAAGACGTGAGGTGGAGGGGGGTGGGGGGAGGGAGGGCAAAAATCACGCGATTCAATCTCCTGTTCTGCCTTTTTCGTGTTCATTAAGTTTTCGAAGTGACATGTCCTATCATGAGGACCACTTTTTATCCACCCTTTGTCATAAGACAAGAAGGGGCTCCACCCACCCGCCCGCAAATGTAATCACCCACACATCTCACCAACCTAGGATAAAAAAAAAAACTGCTGTATTTCCGTTGTCAGTATGTATATGTGAGAAGTACCGAAGCCCTTAGCCAACACCCCCCACAGCCCCTGCACGTGCGAGGGTAGTTTTTTTTAGGCCGAAAAGCGCGAGGACTTAGTGTTGATCGCTCTTTACAACCTCGAGTTTAGTGCCAGAGAACTACGTAACGGGGAAAGGTGGTTAAGGTTTCAAATGAAAAAGCGTGATTTCCCATTCCTGTAAAAAATCGTAAAATTTCAAAAAAAGAAAAACGTAAAGCTCGCAACGAAGACAAAAAACGTGGTTAAAAATTGGAAACTGTCATTAAGGGAAAAGCGACTTTAAAATGTAGCATGGCTACAGGGCTTGAAAAGATTGTCAGAGCTGCTATGCCAAATGAAAATGGCTTCTTTCTGGATAGTTTCGAATGAATTAATAATATAGTTTAAATTTTGTTGCCCTGGCAGCAAAATATTAAGCCCTATTCGATAAAACAACGAATTTATTTTAAAAATGTCGAATTAATTTTTCCGGGGCAGAGTTAATTTATTGAAATAAGCAATAGTACTTTGATTTTTTCAGCTTAGTGGTCCCTCTCATCGAATAGATCAAAGAAGAATCATATTATCTACAGACTGGTCAATAAAATGTAGACGATAAAGAAAAATCGTCAATATTTTATTAACTGATATTTTGATGTTCTCATAAGTCAGATGTGTTAAGAAAGCTTCAAATTTTGTTTCTGCAGTATTGATTTCACTCTCGCACATTTCCAAAGATGGCGGTTCAATGTACAGTTCAACATCCTATTTTCATTGTTAAAACGTTACAACAACACAATATGCAACAGAGTACTACATAAGTTTCATAAACAATTTTAAAACTTCTATGTTCTAACACGATCTACAAAACTGCGGATGGTTAATAAAATTTAAGGAAACTGGAACTATTTTGAACCAAAATGCAGAACATTCAGGTAGTCCAGTGACAGTTCGTACGCCAGTGGTAAGAAGAAGTCTTGATGACGTTCGTGGACTTCTTCTCACACTTTCACGCAATCTCTCCACATTCACTGGCGTCATGTCTAGCTCTCAACAATAAAAAAAACGTTATAGCTAACAATGCTAAAGAACTTAACCTTTATCCTGACAAACTCAATGTTCCAGGAACTTTCAGAAACAGATAACCGACGACGTTTAAGCATTTGTCGCTTATGTGACAACGACGATTTTAATTTGGAGAATGTGTTTGTTCTTTTTTTTGTGTGGCGTCACCTAAAGAAAAAAGTGTTTAAACATAACCCTAAATCTAGTCGCAAACTCAAGTTTTAAGCATTCGTAGGAATATTTGGGCTGTAGCACTCTTTAGGCTGTCGTCAACAACTGCACACTTAGAAGAGCTCAATTTGAGCATACATTTACTTCGTCAAATTAAAATCAACGTCATGTCAACAAAATTTCAAGTTTTCTTAACACATCTGACTTATCAGAACATGAAAATCTCAACTAATAAAGTATTTATGACGTTTCTTTATCGTCTACATTTTTATTGACCACCCTGTAGTTGTTCAATCTTTGGGGCAGATAACACGGTTTGGGTTCGGCTCCCTTAAGTTGTTGTTTTTTTTTTTTAAAGGGAGGACGAACCCAAACATCAGCAACAACAACGGTAACCAACAAAATAAACCGTGCTGGTTACTAACCCAAAAAGTTTTGATTTTATCCTTAAATGTCTTGTATCCTTGTTTATTGTGGTTTTTAAGTCTAGTAATAACTTACATAATGGCTAGAAACATCACCAGAATGAAGAAGACAACTAATGGATAAAAGAATAATGAAACACTCTTATCAATTGATACATAAAATTATTAAAGAAATAAAACTAGTTATGTTAAAAAAAAACATACACGTTACTTTTCTTAATATCATTAAATAAAAAATACAGTTTGAATTATCACGAAGTGCACTTCTCGGCCTTATGAAGGACAGAGATCTTCGCTAATTCACAGTTTAGATGTAGTTAGGTACTAGTTACATTATGCCAGGAGAAAAGAAAGATGGTTTTAAAACACTGTTGGCGGCCAAGAAAATAAAATTCAGTTTAGCAGGGACTTGCTCTAATTTTGTTTCTTGTTTTGTTTGCAGTGGCACTTACAATTTAATTGTAACTGTTTCTGTGGAGAGGGTATTTGTTCAATTATGGGGAATAGAATTTGGGGATGAGATTTGGGGATGGAATTTGGGATAGAAATTATTTTTTTTTTGGGGGGGGGGGGATGTCTTCATTTTAATTCTGGTGCGAGGGGGTGGGGGTATGAACAAATTTCTGGCTCGGCCCTGCTTGAGGGCTGAAACACTCGTACATACCGTACACGTTTCCGAACGGAATATTAGTGGTTCACTCATCAACCACTCGCTAGCTGTGACGTGAAGTGACGCACGTTGCAAGGTTAGGCGCTACCTAGTGCTCATCACGGAGAACTGGGTTAACCCACTCAAGTCCAACTGAGATTGAAGCTGCGTCCTTCGTGTCAATATGCAGCGTGTATCTCACATGGGCTTCAACACACCTTAGCGCGGCTCATGCTCGCGTCGACTATGGCATGGAAATAGAACTTTCCAAGCAAAATTTTCTTTCTGTCCCCGAGACAACTTTAGCAGTTGAAAGGGACGTTAATTCAAATATTTCTTGACATTTGAAGTCAAGTAAGTAAGCCTAGTAAGTTTGTAAAACTAAATTATTTAAGAAAAATACTAATGGGGTAACACCACATCCTTCAAATTATTTAGGCCGTAATTACACACATGAAACGCAGGGTTTTTCAAGCCCAGTATATTTTTTCTGCAGTCTGAGTTTTATCTAAATTGCATCCTCCTCTGTTGCGCTGTTTTCGTTGCTTTTTTAATCACGCTGTTAAACCAAGACTAAGAATTTAACACCTTTTGAATTTTCAATACAGTAGGTTTCTCTCACTGTTGAGCAGAAAGGCTAACTACAAAAAAAAAAAAAAAAAAAACCGAAGGCCCTCTTACAAGACAGTGAACGCAACTGTCGCATGAAGAGGACAACTTCGTTTTTTCTTTCAGTTTTTTTGTAACGACGTTAGTTAATATAAAACGGGCAAGTTAGCAAATCTTGGTGGCCTAATCTAAATATCAAAGGGTTCAATACCCACTTAAGCTCACGATGAAATGTGAATGCTTTCGTCAATATTCCTGCTCACACGTCATTCTTAACAGTTCACAATGTTGGCCCCCGCTGTATTTTCATTTATTTCTAATACTTTACTCTAGTTAGTTTCTTTAATTAAAGTCCGTCGTCTTCCTAACTACTTTCTCACACTGGAAGTGGTCGTTATTTTAACTAGCAATGCCGCTAAATGACATGAGGGTTAACTGCGTGAGTAATCACTCTCGCCTAACACACATAAAGAAAAATAGTCCATTCTTGAGTCTACACTTTCATAAAACATCAATGAATAGTCCCATTGTCCAGACGAGTTGACAATGTCCTTTCATTATTCTCCAAGTTTGTGTCCCTCATTAGGCATGCAGGACACGATTAGACTACTTGGCTCCCGGTCATGTATACGTGCAAGTCGTAAGTTTCGTCCAAGTACATATTCTTCGCCAAAGAGGGACAAAGAAGACGTTTGGATATAGGACGGACCACAAATTCCATCATTCAGACGTCACGTTAAGTCTATCACGCTATAGAAAGACGACCTCTGATGTTTATCACTACGAGTGGACAAGAGTCTCGCCACCCCTACCCCCCCCCCCCCCTCGCTCACTTTTATCACCACTGGTAATTACCGGGACATGCAATTATCTTCACACATTTGGGCCGCTCGATTGCGACTCGGTCTTTTTCTTCAGACTGATTGCCCACAAGCTAAGGAACACGGATAGCTAACCCTAAAGTCTTCTCTTGTTTACTTAGCACCTCTCAGCGCCATAAATGCGTATTTAGAATTATTGGAAAGATTCCTTTATTTTCTTAATAAAACAAGAGTATTTTTCCTTAACTATCTCTACATCTTATCGAAGTTGTATTTAAACGCTTGAATAATTTTGCGATTTCTCAGTGTTACATCACTGATGACCAATCGGTCTCATCGACAATTTATCCATTGAATCCACCGACTAAAGATGGAGGCGGGCCTTCGCTAGGATTATATCAAACATAATCAAGAAAGAATGGTGGAGATCGTCATCACACAGAGTATCCCTACAAATCTAAAACTCAACAATTGAAGTCAAGCGAATACAGGATAATTTGCTTGAGGTGAAAAAGAGCAATAGTTGCAGCTGAAGTATTGAGTTTGAGTATTTTACTGAAAGCATTGAAATGAAATGAATTTATTTCCGGTTGCCTGAAAGCGATAACCACCATAACAATATAAAAACATAACATTGGACACAAAAGATGATGACAATGGGCTTCAAACAATGCCTTCCAAATGCATAACAATTGAGTACAACACGATAGAAAGACCTACTTATAATCAAGGACCACGCTAGTGATGTGCCCGCCAGTCTGATTCACGAGTGCGGTGTTGTTTGGTCATTTGGTTTTCAAGTTGTACTAGTATAAGGTTAGGTTAAGCTAGTTAAGTTGGTTAGTCTGTACGAAAGAAGTCTAGCTTCTTTAGGCTCAATAAAGTCAAAGCCAAACAAAGCCATTATTCAACTCCAACATTGTTACATTAGCGGCCACTGTCTGGCCCATGTCGATTGTGGCATGTAAATAGATCCTTGTTTTTCCGCTTGGATTTCTCCAGTTAAATTGTCCCTCCCATCGTCGTGGCACAGATGACCCAGTTTTCGTTCGTGCTCCCTAAACACAAACAACAACAACAACAACAACACTGGCTATGTCACATTATCTGAAAGTGGATTCACGGTTTTCGCATATTTGAGGATGTGTGGGTAAATAAATACGCGGCCAGTCACCCCAGAATTAGGTAAATAGGCAGTCTTTGTGCACGGACACCATAAGATAATAATTTTGGAGTAATACGAAACAACTTTGCTATTTTTTTAGTCGATTATATCAACCTGATTCTGAATAAAATGTATCACGTGTGTCCATGTGAAAGAGTGTAAAGTTTGTTGATTTTAAGTTTTCAGAAGTAGTGCTGATACTGCCAGTGTGTCAATTCTTTGGCTTTAAGTTGAAACTCGTACGTTGTTGTCTTGAAATAAGAAGTGGAAATTGGCACATAGTTGCCTCGACTGACAATTTGTTCTGCGCCGTCATCGCAAAGGCATGTCTTAAATGACGTCATATACGAAGGATAGTTATTTTTCACACGATACGGCTTATTCAAGCCAAAGTGATAAACTGGGGAGGGGCGTGAACGGGGAATGCCCGTTTGTGGGGCAGTGCTTCTGTTAGCCCCACTATTTGATTGAGAAGGTGGAGGATAGAAAAATTAGCATTCTCACCAAACACCGTGGTAATCTCAGCGGCAAGTCTTAAATAATGTCATGAACAGTTTTTTTTTCAAACGGTAGGCTACGCATCGCTCAAACCACAGCGAAATACTGGAAGTTGGGGAAGGGGGTAGAGTGAGGTGTTACCATTAAGCATACGATTACACAGTAACTGAACTTAAAAGATAATTTTTGGAATACCAATTTGCCCAAAACCTCGCAAAAGGGGGAGGGGCAGCATTAATTCAAATAACCATCCACATTCAACTTTACGTATAGCAAAGAGGAGGAAGGGAGGGAAAGAGAAAGGCCAGGGAGAAGACGGGATAAAAGGGGGGAGGGGAGAGGGGAGGGAGAGGATTGGCGGAAAGGGGGAGTATTACACGAATAAAAATTGACTATTGTAGTGAACGATCAGGTAGCACCGAGCAAATACTGGGAAACAACCACGGGCCAAACAAATCCCCAGGCGAAGCTGGGTACGATTGCTGGTAAGAAAATAAATCCGTTCCTTTAGTTGTTGAGTAAACTCCAGATAAGGAATGGGTCACTGCTTCGGTCTAAGCCACTTGAGTCACTATTTTCGTGTGGGTCACTGGGCACATCAGTTTTCGGTATGACCCGGTGACCAATCCGGGTCAAGGGTCTTTGGGTCGCTCCAGTTCAGTGCGTGAACTCGTTAAGTTGGTCAATCCGGATCAACGGGTCACCAAAAAAAGTGTGCCATTCCATGCCTGGTAACCTAAAATCCAAAGTCAGAACGAATCTGGTTTTGAAGGGTGCCAACTAGATTAGATCCGCCCGGCAGGAGGCAAAGCAAACGCTAACGTTCTACATGCAAATACGCATGGTTGTAGACAGTTGAGAAAACAAGCGCAGTGCACGCAAGCAACCCCCGCGTAGACTTGCCTCTGGGCGAAGGATTGTAGACAGACCATATGAAACTGTGGGCTTTACTTAATAAACAAGGCTGAACCGACACCACTTTTTGCCGATAAAAACCTATTCACTACCAAGAGTATAGAGATTGGCATGAGTTGTGGTCTCTCGTAATTTGGGGTTTTCGTTAGGGGGTAAGATCATTAGCGTATTTACATCATACTGGATGGCGCCTCCGTCATTTTTGCATGCAAGGTAATGGATGCCACATGAAATGATGCCACGCAAATTCTACCATTCTTTCTACCTCTGCCATTCTGCGCTTATCACACTTTGTCACAACCATTGTAATTCCCCCCCCCCCCACACGAAAAATGTCACAAACGTCGAACCCCTTCCCCCCTTCGTTACCGATGATGAAGCGAAAAGTCTGGGAGAATTCGGCGATTTTTTTTCGAGAAATTCATGAAATTATGCGAATTTATCCGAATTTCTGATGACTTTTTTTCCTGTTTATCTCGTCGTTTTGATAATTATTTCAACATATGTGTGACTTGCGCAATTTACTGACGCCGCCCCCCCCCCTCCCCCCACTTGTCCGAAACCGTTACTCCATAATTCACCCCTCTTGCATAACGTCATATAAAAATAAAAACTAAATAAACATTGTGAAATGAAACATTAGCCTACTCAGGAATTTTTTTAGGGGAGTTGGAAGGTGGGAGTGGGAGAGAGGATTTGAATTCAGAATGGGAGTCCGAGAAATTCAGCTAAGTATCTGAAGGGGGTGGGGGTGGGGTTGCTATAAGCCCCTTGAAGCCCTGTGAAACAATTCACTTTCAGGAACTTTGTGCCTTGAAAATGTTTGGCCAAATTTCAGACTCTCTTAAACTGCAGCAAATTGCTTATTTGTTAACTCACTTACGAAATTATACTGTTTAACTTCTGATCTTCCGGGAAGCACTGCCCCCATCCTCTTTACCCCCCCCCCTCCCGGGTGCGCCACTCACGTTCAAGAAAGTTTCAAAGCGATAACTAAATCTCAGTTTGAAGAGACGCAACGTTTTGCAAGCAAATCCAACACGAGGTGTATACACGTCGTTTTTGTTGGTTCTTCCAGGCCGATAAGTTGATGGGTGTGATGTGAAGGCCAAGTGACCCATACCTAAATCTCCCAGAAGTTTCCAATTGGCGTGTCCGTTTGGTCCAGTTTTTTCCCCCTTACAGATACCCATCTTGCTGTCATTTTGCCAAAGGAGGGGACTGCACCCAACCATGAAGACGATATCACGTATGTAATTCTTTATCTAAAACCCTTTAGGTCACAATGCCACGAGAATTTAATGGACGCTGGACACGGTGGCTTACGGGCGGGAAAAATCGTTTAACGAAGTTGGCAAAACTCGTGCCCCCATGACGCAAACTGTCAGAATCGTGAAGGATCTTGGAGCAGTCGATTTAAAATGGTTTAAAAGTTCAACGAGTGAAAGACAAAGAGTTTTTTTTTGGTTTTATGTTACAAAAAAAAGATAAAGGCAAAGCACCACTTCTTGAAGCCAAATGGCAGTGAAAAATTGATTTTGGAATTTTCAATAGCTTGCAAGCAGGGGGTACTGACCGCATAGGAAAACAGGAAATTTCCCGTAGGGCCGAAAGGGGCCTACCTAGGCGTTAACCAGGAATAATTTTACGTTTTACGGCTTACCCACGCGTATTTTGGATAAGAGGTGTAGGCTGGAATAGGCGACAAAACTTAAGTCCCGCTTTACTTCACATCATTCATTTTCAATGTTGAAAAGCTTTTTTTCAAACTGCAAAAATAAACTTGCAAATTGTGGTTTTCACTGGAAAATCTGGGTTCGGCCTGCTACTCCTCATCTGCTCTCGTCCAGCTTACCAACCCCCCCCCCCCTCCCCCCAACACCACACAGCTCTACAAAGTGAAAAAAGCTAGTGGTTTGGTGCGAGTCGACTTTCCCCAGGCTTGGCCACCTCGATCACTCAAACAAAATGCATCAATACTCGGTCATGTCTTTAGGTGCCACTAGGGCCTTCAAGTTTAACCTCGTATGTCAATGGACAGAACAGCAAAAAAAAAAAAAATTAGTTTTAACATTATCTCATTATGGATACTTCAGAAACCATGTAAACATGTCGTAATTGGAATACAACAAGGGGCTACAGCGACTATCTAGTCGCATTGGTCTTCTGTACAGTTCCTCCACTTCCAGTGTTCCAATTTTTTTAACGTCAGTTTTAGTTTCGTAAGTAGCAGATAGGCCTAATGGAGAATTTGGTTCGATCGTAAGCCTATTCATTCCTGCAACAATGCGACAAGACTCTTTTAAACGAAGCTAAAATGTTTTTGTTTTTACGGCTGCCTTAACACAAATCTTTAGGATTTCAATTCGACGATGAAATGTTATTGTTTAATTTAGTTACGTCGAAGAAGTCTATTAGTATAAGCTGTTTTAATTTGTCATGTTATTTAACTAACTTTTGATACTGAATCGAACGTTGTAAACAGTGGTTGTCAATTTCTGGTACCGTTGCGAAGTTGAAAAAAGCGACGGACGGACAAAGTCGTTGCAATAGTCTTCTCAGCCGGTACGGCTGTACAGAAGACTAAAAAGGCCCCAGGTGCACAAGGCCAAGGATGAAGACCATCAATTGGTCTGCAATGGCCGAGTGACAGGAATGAAGTGAATTAATCCCAAAGGAATGGATGCTCGGTACAAGTATGGTGCACGCGTGTGTATCGACATGATGGAATTCCACCGGATAGAACAAAGAAGTAAGTCCAAACCACCGGGGATTTTATATAGATGATTATTATTATAATACAATACAATAATAATAGTAAAGCAAGGTTTGTCGCAATGGCAACGGGTCTGGCAAGGATCGGGGGGGGGGGGGGCCGCTAACAGCCAGCCACAATTACACGCCATTTTCTATAAAATTAACAGCTTCAAAAGACAGGAAATTTGTTACATTGAAGTTCAACAATAAGATAAAATGAAAAAATAAATATATAAATAAACCAATGGCCGGGAATGTGGAATGGACGGAGGTGGGGGGTGGGGGACACGAATGCCTTACCACCAAGGTTATACCTGACAGGGACACTTTGGTCCCCGATGGCATCGCCAAACGTGTAGGTTTTTCAGGGGAAGGATGGCCAAGGTGCAAAAAAGGGAATGTTGAAATAATGAGGCTAAAAATGTTTAAAAAAGTAAAAAAAAATAGTTGTAAAATTGCTAAAAATGTTCTGTTGATTTTAAAAAGTAAAACGCAAATGCATCCACATTATGGGATTTGTGGATTCATGGCCACACGTAGCTAAGGTAATCAGGTTCAGTCCTGTGAGAACTGGACGATTCCACGATTCATACTCCATCACTGAACTTCCAGAAGAGACGTTGTCGACAGTATCAGGTGCATTTATTTGTCCAACGCTTCAGAGCCCTCCGCCGATGAAGACTGGACTGCGTAGGAGCAATTCCATCAACACCAAAGGCAGCAGTACTAAAATTTCTTATCACGAACTGAATATAATTTATCAAGGTCGGCCTGGAACCCTTACATACTTGCTGTAAATAAACCTAGAGTAAGGAACACTATTAATAACGGAAAAATTGAAAAACGCATCTGGTGTCTGAATTTTTATAATGCACGCTCATTTTTGTTCGTTTTCTTGCTTTCCAGGTGACCAAGGTTAAACTGTAGAGGTTTGCAGCCGGAATTTAAGACGGTGCTCCTTGTATGTTGTTGTGGGTGTCTTGCCTGTCATGGGACATACTTTGGCATCCTCTGCCAATGAATTAACCTGAAAGTGTTACTGTTTGTGATATATTCAGCCCAACTCCATTTGATAATAAAACAAGTGTTCTTACCGTTCTAATTCTGCTGTGTAGTGATACGTCTCTGAGCATTTGTCGGAGGGTAACGGGCGTTTGGATGACCCCCTGGAAGACACAGTCGGCGTACAGCTGCATTCTGGCCGATGGCTGAGCCTGAGAAATGGCCAGTAAGAAAGACGAAGCACGCGTTTGCATGGGAAACAGAGACACGTGCTGAGTCCGGACACGGCCATTTTCAGTTGTCAGTATTGTTACTGAAATTAGAAAAAAATAAACATCGAAATTTGAGAACAGTGTCTGTCGTATCATGCATACAATACAGGTCTCAGCTAGATTTCTTTATAAGTCACATATATTTTGGAGCTACTCTATCAAGTTCGTTCTTTGCAGGAACACTGGTAGTAAAAAACAACCTTTAAATAATTTTCAACCTCCAAATTATGCAGTAAATTAGAACACAGAAATGTTTGGAGAACATACGAGATATTGGAGAGCAAAGGAGACCTTGGAGAACTTGGGAGACTAAGGAGAGCAAATATGACCTTCAAGAGCAGAGGACAGCTTGGAGAGCATGCCAGGTGAGTTTGGCAAAGGAGATCTTGGAGAGTGAAAGAGATCTTCAAGATGGAGAGCCGAAAACATCTTAGCGAACAAAGAAGATCTATAAGAGATGAGAGAGCACAGGAGATCTTGAAGAGCTTGGAGAGCAGAAGAAATCTCGAAGAGCTTGGAGAGTAAGAAGAGCTTAGAGTGCACAAGAGGGCTTGGAAAGCACACCAATTGATTTTTGCAAAGGTGAGCAACGAAGATCTTTAAGAGCTTGAAGAGCAGAATAGATTAAAACGTGATGTTCTGAGGCATTTCTTTTATAGCAAATCAAAACATGGTGTTCTGAGGCATTTATTACATATCCAAACAGAATAAAACATAAATGAATGTAAATGAAAACATGTTGTTCTGAGAATCAGTTGTTTGTTACCCTAAAAAATATTCTATGACTGCTAAGGAAACAATCCCTCAGTAAGCTACAATGTCCAACTTTACGTTTCGTTAAAGATCGTTCTCCAGAGATTACATCCCCATTCACACAATCTTTTACTTTAACTTTAACTTTATTGAATAGTCAAGGCGCCCTAGTGGGTATTACATGACTTGTAGCTGGTTTTTTTTTTTTTACAAGAATACTGAACAAAGATAAATAGTTTGAAAGATGAAAAACCCCCACCCCAAAAAAATACAACAGTATATATATGTACATCTATATAGTATATAAATAAATATGTAACATTTGAACATGCAAAAACAAAACGATCATTGTTTTGGTTTCAAGGTCGAAAATTACGGCAAACCAAAATGAAATAAATAACCCAGGAGAGCTAAATTAATAAATACAGTTACAGGCTTAGGCCAAGATAAACAGGTTTTCACATTCTGTAAATAAATAAACATCAATAAACAGTGCCAAAATAACCTATGTAAGATAAGATTATCAGTTCAGGTGAAACGGTTTGTATATGAACATCTAATTTGTTCTTGAAATTGTTGACAGATTGGGCCGAAACCACAGACTCAGGCAATCCGTTCCAAATCGGTAGTAGGCGGGAAAAGAAAGTGTGTCTGGCCCATTCGTGTTTATGGTACTGAATTTTTAATTTGAGTGTATGGCCACGAGTAGCTTCGTAGGTTTGTAACTGAAAATGCTGTAACAGGGATGGGCCCCCAAAGTTTAATTTAAGAATTTTAAATAAGGTGATGACCCCTCCGCGAACATATCGCCACCAAACGGACGGGACTTTCAGATGGTTTAGTCTTTGCTCATATGAAAAATTTCTGAGGTTTGCGACACGTTTTGAAAATCGACGTTGGACATTTTCAAGCGCTACCAGGTCTTTTTTGTAAAAGGGCACCAACAATCAATAGCGTATTCAATAATAGGACGAATAAGTGCTAAGTAAAGTTTGAAATAAACATCATGTCGACGCGAGGCAATTGTACGACCAATCAGAGATGAAATAGAATTTGCTTTTGAAATTACCGCATTTATGTGGCCAGAAAAATTGAGTTGACTGTTAATAATGATGCCTAGATCAGTTGTAGAGTCAACCCTGTTTAAAACATTTGTACCCCAATAGTAAGTGTTTTTAGGGTTATTTTTGCCTAGATGCAGGATACAAGATTTCTGGGGGTGAATAGCCAGTTCCCAGAGGGTACTCCAAGCATAGAGCTGGTTAATATCTTCTTGAAAAATACTAGAGGCTAGAGAAGTTTCTAGACATGAGCCTAGCTTAGTGTCGTCTGCAAACTTGGGTGTGGTTTCCGTAATCGTTGAAATATAATAAAAAAAGTAAAGGGCCCAACACTGACCCTTGAACCGTACCACTGGCTACAGAAACCGTGGATGATTGCTTACCGTTGATAACTACCCCCTGAGTACGACCAGACAGCCATTTAGTGATCCATTTTAAGACAGGCCCGCAAATCCCAAACGTTTTAAGTTTATGTGTTAATAAGTCATGTGGAACCTGATCAAAAGCTTTTACAATGTCCATATAAAATATGTCAGCTGGTATATTTTCATCAACAGCATTGAAGAAATTTGCGTAAAAAGCCAACAAGTTGGTAGTGGTTGAGAATCCGGCACGAAAACCGTGTTGATTTGGTGAAAAAAGTTTTTCGCTTTCGATGAATTTCGTAATATGTTTGCAAAGGATATTTTCAAAAATTTTGCTAACCTGGGAAGTGATGCTTATGGGTCTATAATTTCGTCGGTCTTGTCTGTTCCCTTTTTTAAAAACTGGAGTGACGTGCGCATTTAACCAGTCGAGTGGTACAAAATTATCATGGATGAAACGATTGAAGACGACCCTCAGCATCGGGATAAGTATTTCCTTAAATTTGATCAAAAAATCCGTGGGAACATTGTCAGGTCCCGTTTACTATTCTTAACTGTGTGTCAGCTAGTTTCATTGCAGCACTGCTATGGTTACTCAGGGTTTCGCATTAGCACTTTGGTTGAAGCTAACAAAGGTGATCCGTGATATAGGTCATTAGTCATTCATTGCCGGTTCAGGCATGTAATCTCACTGCTGTTCCAGCTACTGATTGCGCGCACCATCTTTTACCCCAATCCAGTGCTCATCAACAATCAATGATTCCAATTCACAGTTCATTAGAAACGTTGAGTGAAATAAAACAGATGTAAAAAAAATAGGAAGCCAGATGCATTTGAAGTATTAGCGCACGTCTGATTTCACATTTTCTACATCATGTCTTATGCCATATCCTCTGTTGACTTTTGTATTAATCCCACACTCCGAATTGTTGTGTATATTGTAAGAGTGCATGTTTCCTGCAGCAACTTGTTCTGGTAATTTTTAACCAGCCTTGACAACCGGGCTAGGACAGGTTGCCGAGATCAGCCTCCATGGATTCCAAACCACTGATTTCAACTCTAGGATAATCTAGTAATTCCTGCCCTATCTTTTAGAATTCAACGTAACCATTTCTCCCATGCTTATCCCAACTTAGCTGATTTACTTAGGGACCAACTCATGGTGATTCAATATCACCTATGGAAAACGAGCATCAAATCCTACCCACTCAAGTTCCATATTGAATCCGAACCAAATTGCGACTTTAAGCAGGAGCCCGTTCAACCAGCGTGACCACCACCACTCGGTTGACACAACAGGTCAATTTAAGAGTTCACGATCGACTTAAAATCAGTTTCAAAAATGTTACCGGACCTGTCTCCACTCAGAAAGTTAAACGATGACCACAGATTGGCACGAAGGTGTTGCTTCTCAGAAATTAACGTTGGCAATTACAAGTCCCTGGCTACTAACGTGTCGCCATGGCTCATTAAATTCCCAAGAGCGTAGCAACTTAATTTGTAGTCACGGACACGTTCGTCAACTTGGCCTCGGATGACACTCATTCCCCATTAAAGATGTGCTTGTTAAATTGAAAGTAACATGTTGGCGTGAAATTATAAATCATTACGTGGAGATGGCGCCACTGACTGTGATGTCAATAAAGCCTAGTCGTCCTGTTTGCAATTTTCGTTGATTTTGTAGACATTAGCGTCGAATCACGGCATTAATTACTCAAGTTCGAATCCAATTATGGTTGTCAACAGAAAATTGATGGTTCTTAGATGTTTGTGTGTTGATGCCATGTTTTCAATGCTTGCAATTAATTTCGAGGATACTTTGCAGATGATGAACTGAAAGCTGCAGGTTTTACGGAATTATTTCTACGTAATGTCAGAAAAACCTTAAAACACTTACTGATACCACAAATAAAACCACAAAACCTCCATTAAACACATGAATAAAAGACTCGAGTGACTAATACGTCAACTTCATAATCTAATAAAGTCTATTGCCTTTTGAAAAGAGAATAAATACGGATGACGCCGTAGAAATTTGGTATCACATTTAACTGACAAACTGCCTTAACACGGGCGTTCCATGGTCACGTGATCTTGGTAACTAGTCAATTTTTATCGTTAAGGTAATTATTATGTTTACGTTTGTAATAATTTCCATAACTAAGCATCTGAAATCAATGTTTAATTCGTTTTTCCAAAATTGAAACCGGACCAATTCCAATTCGAGCCTGCCTGCCTGCCTTGTGCGCTGATGCACCTCAGCAAACAGTGGTATGATCACGTGAACTGGCCTCGCATGTATTACAGTTGGTATTAAAATTCTAGGGTGGCAAAACTGCTTTTGATCTCTAAAAAAAAAGGAGCAATTACTAATTTAGAAATTGATGTGTTGCAACGTTCTTTGTGTGTGTGTGGATGTGTCAGTATCCAGGCTTCATGTATATGCAGGGTTTTCACCAACCTGGTAAACCTGGAAAACTCAGGGAATTTAAACTATGTTTGTAACTCAGGGAGAACTCAGGGAATTCTCTGATTTTTTACAAAAAAACCTGGAAAACTCGGGAAAAAATTAATGTTTTAAATAATGTATTTCCCATCGTAAATCTTCAGCCGTTTTAACATAAAACTGGTAAAATGTGTGAAAAAAAATGTCTTCCTAAAATTACGGTAAATAGCCTGGAAAATGACTTCATCTTCTCTGAAAAACCTGGAAAACTCAGGGAAATTGATTTTAGTATTTTGGTGGGAACCGTATATAAGTAGGCAAACATTACGTAACTTGTTTCTAGGATATTGTATATGTATAACAAACAAGTAAAATTGATGTTTAACCACTCAGATCCCAAACTGTATGTATTTCCATTAGTGTGTATAAGTGATTTTTAGTTACATTATTTTTCTTTCAATTTCCCATATTGTGCCACCCAGACCTGACACTCAGATGTTTTATTAAAATTTGTGATTTGTGCTACGCAAACTGGGGTTGCCATCCGCTCCTTTCATCATTTAACAACTAAATGGCCGAGCGAGCAAAGTGAACAAAACCAAATGCTTGACTTAACTTGGATTTAGTGTGTGTTGTCTGTTTGGGACAACAAATTGCCTGATTGGCAAGGTCGAATCCGGATCACATCAATTGAATAAAACGTTAAGTGTTTAAAGGTGCCTTACTCTACTACGTTATTCTTGCATACGATTTTCTCCGATTGATAATATCCGACTTACTTTTACATTATTTACATTAATTTTTGTTAATTATTTTATAACATTGGATAGTTTCGAGATAATCACGTCACAACCACTAGAGTATTTTGAATCAGTTAGACTTCCTTACTCCTTCTACCTGTCAACTTTATACACTCCTGTTATTGTTTTTTGTCTCCAGTTCGTTGATGACGTCAAGGCAGAACACCCTCCTTACCTCACTTTCATTCAAACTTCGAATACGTTTTATGAAAAAAAAACCACAATAATGAGCTGACTGATGTCATTTTTGCACAAAAGACGAGTTTGGGAATGGCACGAAGTAAAATAGGAATAAACTGCGGGCAGAAAAAGTGCCCGATTACATTAACTTATTATTTACAAATGTGTTTATTTATTTTTCTTTGGGTGAAGTTGGAGAGAGTGACAGGCAAGCACTCGTTTAACAAATAAACAACATGTTAACAAAAAAATAAACAAGAAAGACTAGAGAGAGTGTGTGTTGAAAAAAAAAAAGATTAGCTTTAAACCGAATGTCACGACTTGGCCTTCTTTTCCCCTTTCTGCACCTCTCTCTCAAAGGCCTATGACTTCTACGGAAAAACAAGAAGAAAAAAAAACCTTTAATCATTGTGTGGCCTAAGTAGCGATTCTTCGACTTTGGATTTAGCCGTCTCTTTCTCTTGATTGCGTTTCACGACAACTTACGGTAAATGTGCAGAAATTTCGCCCGTACCTATTCTTTACCAGCTCCAGAATTCAACACGCAGACAACGCACTAGGCACCAGATGCATTAAAAGCGAACCTTCAAGGTCTCAATTTTTAACATATATAACATGGTTCATTAATCATGGTTTTACATCATTCTTATTTATGATAGTACAGAATCATTTATGGGGTAAGATGGCCTGATGGCTAGTACGACTATCGCACTTGCCAGAGGCCCAACTTCAGCTACCCCCAGCCATTTTCGGGAAGAGAAGAACCCTATGATGCCTCGTGTTCATGTCGACTGTGGCATGTAAAGGATCCTACAAAATTTCCGATCGGAAGGAATTACCTAGCAAATTGTGCCCTCTCGTCTTTTGGCGCAATGGCTTTGGTGGGAGCGCGTCAAACCAGACACAAAATTATTTTAGTGATGAAGAAAATAACTAGAGGAGCATGATAACAAGGCTTGAAAATCTCTTATCCTAAAACAGACATTCACTTTCATATGTAAGGAAAATCGGAAATAAGTCATGAGAGAAAATTATACACTAGAAATAACGTAGTTGAGTAAGCCACCTTTATTCACTTACGTTTCGTCGGAGTGGCATGACCCGGATTCGAACCGGCTACCCAGTTCGCTCCCAGATTCACTTTCATAAAAGGGGATTTACAAGTTCATTTTCTGAGCCTTAACGCTGCAAACGAAACCCTTTGAATTAAAGTTTCGAATAATGTCGGACTATTGCCGTGATGGTAATACAATAAGTGTGTTTTCAGCCATGCTTGTGCACACTCCGGTTTTAAAAAGAGGATAACCCATGGATATTCACTCACCACCACCTGGCAGTAGCAGACTAACTATAGTAATATTTCAAAATCACTTTCGAATGGAGCCACATACTGCAGCTACAATACGGATCCAACTTGTAAAAGGAAATAACTAGCTAAACTACGGGCCCTTCTTCAGAGAACGGCTCGCAGTTTCCCTTCAAAGCCTCAACAATGCAAAAAGCTTTATTTGACTATTGTTGCCTCCGGGCTATTCGCTCACCCGTACCAAAAGCAATCATTGTTTTTGTAATGGATTTGCGCAGATTTGTGTGATGTAAGAAACACCTGTACGATGAACGACGAAACACAATTGCTCCAATATTGTGTTGGCTGCAGATTACAATGTTGGCTCCAATCTGTTTCATCGTTTATTTTTTGTAACCACTTCACCTAATACGATTTCTGCCCAGTGTTCTCCGAATGAATCTAACACCGATCTACACGAGTGAATCTGGATAGTGCTGTCACCGCACGCGAGGTTGGATGTATAAAAGACAAAAGAAGCGACCAAATTGTTCCAAAGCGTGTGAAATTGGCAGTTCAATGTTTTTTTTTTACCGTTTATAACTGGTTTCTGCAGTAACTACGGTATATTATGGCAATTGGCTTTTATGTTGTTCATGTACTAGTGTTTGGGCCCACTAGCCTTACAAATCGGGATCCCCAACCATTGCTGCTAAAAATCGGTTTGGTCATCCAAAGGAAAACGCGTAAATCTCCGAAAATATTTGAGGTTGGAATTTCACCTTCGAACTTTAGAATTTCATGTACTACCAACTCTCCTATGTCGTGAAATTTCAACATACTCAGAACAAAATTTATTGTTTCCGCAAACAGACACACAACATTCAAATTCAGTCTAGTATTTGACATCGCTTCGCTCGCTCTCCAATAAGTCGTTTTGTTTTCCCTTTAAAAAGCAACCTTTTTCTTTCAGTTGGTAAAAACTTTTTTTAAGTTATCAAGTTGGCTTCGAGGGGCCGAAATATGATTTTCCTTGAACCCTACAACTCTATTATCTACTTATAATTTACGAGCAGGCTTCAAATTGGCAAATTCCTTCAGGTTTTTATTTGCTCTCAAAACCTCGTAATTGGCCTTCGAGGATAGTAAGTAGCTAATGCTTGTGATTTGAAGGGAATAGTTTGAAGAAGTGGTTTCCAGACGACGGCTCTTTCCCCACACTAAATCTCCTCATTACCCACAACGGTGGCGCCAACAAAAGTGTTTTTGACTGATGCGTTTACGAAAATAAAATAGCCGAGAAGTTTTTTTTTTTTTTTTTTTGTATTGAGTAATATTAAAAAAAAAATGTAAGCCTAAACAACATTGGTGAGGTACCCTTCCTGGTGCTTAACAAAAGCATTTAGCAAGATTAGGATTCAGCTTCAAAATAAAGACAATTATGAGATTTGTTTGCTTTGGGGGATTAAAGTTCAGTAAATTTTCATGATTTTTTGTACACTTTTTTATTTTTATGGGTTTTTGTTGGTTTTTTTTTTACACACGTTCACACTCTTCTTCTCCCCTACTTTACATTCTTTACTTCAACTGAGGAGTCAGGCCCCTTTAACATTTGAGTGGGTACTGTCCGCCCCCGCATATAACCACCGACCCGCAGGAACCTTTAACCGTCTACAAAATAATTAAGGTCGTCTGGTCAAGGACACCTATCTGAACGTAAATCTATCGTGATTAATAGTCGAGGTGGGTTAACAATTCCCCATTATTTTATAAAGCAAATCCGCAGCCATACCCTTTAATCTCATAGCGTGTTGCTGTTAGCTTTATCTCAGCGGGCCTTGATACAAGTTGAATTACTACGGCTTGTCTCTCCGAAAGTTCAGTTTCAATTTTATTCAAAGGAGCGGCGGCCCACAGCCACGCGCCCCTATCATTCTACAAACTGTATTTCACACACTGCAGTCCGAAAGTAGGACTGTCATATGCAACAATGCCAGTTTGCGTGTATCTTGGTATGTAACAATACTGTCTCGTGTGTTGCCATGAGAAACAATTGTAGGATGTCCGATTTTTGTTGTTATTAGCATAGTAACTCCTTTTCACAACCACCAGCCAATCGAGCTATTAATTAGAAAAATTTTCCCCAACCGTCTCAGCCCACATTTAAGCAACATTATATCCCCAAATTACATTAATCTTCGCCCCCATTCCATTTGTCATCATTTCGGTTGGACGAACATTTTAACTTAAATTACCTTGAACCATAAATCCAACGTTAGAAACTGAAACCCGGCACCCATTTTCGTGTGCAGCATCACCAATCCACGCCACCAAACGCCCCAACATCCCCACAAATTTGGTGCGTACACATACTGGCCAATCAAAAATTTAGTTTTAAAAACAGACTTTAATGTTTGTGAAAATTAGACACCTGTTGCGAATTTGCTATAATAAGTAAAATTACTGAAAAATAATTTTCATCTAAAATTTTCAAAATTTCTGAACCGCGTTAAATTTATTTAAAAAAAAAAGGAACTGTTGAAACACTCAAAATTATAAATGATATCGTCAAAAAAACACTCGATCAAGCAAAGTATGTTGCTACACTGACTCGCAAATGGCTTTCGATACGCTTTATTCAAGCAATTTATCAAATAAAAGTTAACTAAAACTGGCCCGACAAGAAATATTCCCAATATGTTAAAGTAAATAATAATGAACATTAGTAATTTAAAGGATATTTCTTATGGAGTTCCTCAAGATGCCATTCTTGGTCCTCCTTTGTTTTGATTTATATTAATAATATTGAAAATTATTTCATGGTTCTGCATGTAGATGACGTAATTTTGTACTCATCTGTGATGGAAATGTATCAATGTGAATTTGACCAACATGGATTGGTTTATTTCTAATGAACTATACATGTCAAAATCACCCCTCTCCACTACAAGACAACCTTAACTATTTCCCTTTTTTAAACCACTTAGGTCCGACTCTGTGGTCCTTGTAAGACTAACCTAAGTAAATATGACTTCATCGAGGCGTGTATGCCGCCAATTTCCCCCTTCAAACCAACGCTCAAGTAAATTCGTCTTTTAGCGTCCCCCCCCCTCCCCCATACATGTTGTCTGTCCCCTTTTGAATCTCTCTTATCTCGTGATCGAACAACCACTTTAATTTCAGACTGGTTTTAAGGCGACCGTGTGTGACCACAGATTTTGTTGTTGGAATAAAATGAGGGAAGAGTAGCCTATAGCACACGTGGCAAAACTGCTCAATTGGATAATTGGCGCCTAATGTGCCCTGAAATCTCATCACGCAAACCCTGGAGATACGAAACCAGAAAAGGGGGGCGCATCTGCATGAAAAACCAATTGGTTTTAATGGTCTTTCAAACAATAAACTGGTAGTTAACGATAACCAAATGTCATTTTGATTTACCGTTATGACGTCCAGATGGCGCAACGGTCGTATTGTAATGGTTGTTGGTCCTCCTCACCCTGCGAAGATTGGGTCGGGGCGGGCCATTGAGGCGTCAAATTAGATTAGATCCATTCTCGCAGAGAAGAGCCAGGCATGTTATTGGCGATTTAACAGGGTCGTCGACGAGTTTTGAGTGGCGATAATTGTATGCCGATTTATCAACGTAAATTGGAATTTACATATTTCCCATATTGTTGAAGATGAATCGGCAAAATGTTAATAAATGAATGTTTGATTCCGTGAACTCTTCTTAAAATGTGTATTCGGGTTAAGTGTAAGTGAAAAAGAAATGTGAGCATTAACTTTGATAGCCTTTGATCAGTGCCATAAATGGATCCACGACAAAGTCGACAACTCCATCCAGGATAGTTATAGTTCGGTCCCCGACAACTCGATCCCAAAATAACAGATAGTGCGACAATACGGCCCCGTACAACTCTCCAACATTAGGGACCACACAAAAAAATGAACTCGGCAGAATGGATAAGTTTAAGTAAAACTTACTATGAAGTTTGTTTTCAATTTGTTATCGGCTACAATGCAATCACAATATGGGTAGTATAGCCTCTCCAATCAGACCTGCCGGAAACTCACTGCTGGGAAATATCAAGCGTGAAACTCTGGGAGTGTGATAAATCTATATTACAACAAATTTCCATGCACCAAAATGTCACCAACATTTTTGGGATTAAGATAACATAACTTGGGACCATACTGTTACAGTTGGTCCTCAATTTTTAAGTGGCAGTTACATAATTTTTTTTTTACATGGGAAATTTTTCACTTGGAACCAAATTGTCGTAGGCGAACTTTCTTATTGATACGTCATTCTCTGGGACTGACTTTTCAGCACCGAATTGTCTGGCACCCGCGTAAATAATCAGGGGGGGGGGGGGGGGCCCGCCCCCACCCCCCCACAGAAAAATAGAGTTCGAGGGGGGGTATAAATCTTAGAACAAATCTATTTATTCGCAATTTATTACAACTTTACATTTCGCAAAGTAAAATAAGTAATTGTACAATAAAAATAAAAGTGATCGTATATTTCTAGCAGGGGGACGTAAAGACGTGGGGGGGGGGGGGAGGGGGGGGAAGAGGTGTAAAATGTGTCCCCCATCAGAGCCAGTTAGTCTGTGGGATGAATTTCATCGCTACGTGGAGAAATTATCCAGCACACAACCTTACATAAACTTTAAAATGGTCTGTTGAGTAAAAACGACAGTTCGACCACATTTACCAAGTATTTACAAAGTGTGTTCATTCTTTTTTTTAGATCTCTGAATGCAGGGATCGGAAAAAATAATGCCTAACTTTATTTATGTTTTTAGGTATTATTGAATTTCATGGTTATGTATGCAGAAGACACATAATTTTACTATCTATTCTATATAGAATTAATAGTGCATCCAAAAATGTTTATGGTCAACAAAAGTGCATCCATTTTGTGTAACTAAGATCCAGAATCCGCCACCTAGGACTCCATCCGTCAAGGACGCAAACAGTCAGCATTAAAGACTGGCCTTGTAGATAAATGATAAACTAATCTGTAAAAGAAAGAAAAGACAACTGACCCGTCTGGGACTCGAACACAACTTCCCGTATAGAGCAGCTTCAATGAGGTGAACCGTTATCCGTTGCCGCTAGCTACTAAACTGTGAGCGGACATTGTGGTTTTCCTCCATTGTGCTGGAGGTGACTGCATCATCGTCAAGCCGGAGCGTCTTGCGCCGTACATTATCTGTTCATGGCACACCAATCTCAATTGTCGCTTTTATTAAATCTAGAGTAATTAATTGTAGAGTCGGTGTTAATAATTTCATCCTTATTGGCAAAACAACATTACTTTGTTGTTCGTGTTTTGTTGTTTAAAGTGTTATGCAAACGTAAGTGAAGCCACCCAGGCACCGGCCGAGCAACAACTGCTACACGTCTGATCTCTTACGCTTCGAAACATATATTAAGGTCGTAAACCGAAAAAGATTCCACTTGCTGAAAAGTGCAGCAGATGTCAACAAATCCAAAACAAATGTCCCATTTCCAGGCCTAATTAATCCGTTTTGACAGCATTGGCTTCACTAAAGACGCCATTGTTTATCCCTCCAGACAGCTAAACGACTGGATCCAAGTGCTAGCTCCGCAGCGAATATGACGTACTCCCTCCCCTCCATTTTTTCGATGCCATTTTTTGAGATTCTCTATCGTTAAACAGCTAAGTAATCAACTGGCTCCCGATGCGCGCTCCGTAGCGAATTTAACGTACTCCCCCCCCCCCAACCTATTTTTGGGGTGCACTGTTTTGGGATTATCTTTTTTTAGAAAAAATTACAAACAAAACCCGTTTTGATTGCAATATTGAAACCCATACGAACTCCAGGGTTCCAAATTGAATGTGGACTGGCCATGAAAAGTTTTTCCCATTTAACATCTATTTTTTTAAAACTTTGAATAAAGGGATCGAAAAAACAGTGCCTAACTTTATTTACATTTTATTGAAAATGTAGCCTTTTTTTTAGTGCTTTTTGCCATTTTTTTTACGATTGTGTTCACTCTTATTGAA
The DNA here is from genome assembly GCA_023313725.1 of Lithobius niger. NCBI lineage: Eukaryota > Metazoa > Arthropoda > Chilopoda > Lithobiomorpha > Lithobiidae > Lithobius > Lithobius niger. Next base: position 12,076 of record JAHWFP010053243.1, on the reverse strand, counting down.
AATCTGTGGGTGCCTACCGTATGTCAAGGCCCGAAAACTCGTGCGCCCTCGGGGTAAATCTGGTTCTGACTATCTTGTAGCTTGTCTAAGGATGGCATCCACTCATCGGTAGATTCCATTATCGGATTGCCAAAGAGCTACTCACGAGCTGTTACTCATGCGGCATTGCTCGCTCTGATGAATAGTCCTCGCTCTCTTACGGTAATAATAAATATATATAATACTGGTCACGTGATCCATAACGTAATTTCAATGGAAGTTATTTTCAGATCGGGTAAAACAGATTCTTTGTCGTCATCCTACCTTTTACTAATTTACGTTTCAAAAAACTTAACCGCAAGAAAAAAGAACTAGAAGAGTTCCTCCGTCTATGTACTTATCGAATAAAAAAAAAAGGAAAAGATCGGATAAATGAGACAGACGAGAGACTGTTGCTAATTAACCTCATTAAGGAATTAATCACGCTTTGTCGCTTTATTAGGAAATTACATGAACAGCTTCTACAAGGGAAAAAACATACTACAAAAAAAAAGAAATAATACGACAACCGACAGTTTTTTAGGAGTTTTTTTCTCGATCGTTAAAAAAAATTATACAGTCAGCTTTATTTTAAGGAGATAGGCGATCCTAATCAGTAAAATGATATGTTGTATAGTTCAAACATAAATTGTGATGTAGGTTCGATATTTCATGTTTTTTGTCGGCAAATGGATCCGTGGGGTGCACGCAAGGTGACCACAATTCGTTATTTGTAATGGTAGTATCTTCTTTGAACGGCACAGTGGTTCTCGTGTTGTACAGCGGTTAAAAAAACAAACGGTACCCAAAAACTGACCATTGTTACAACACCGGCAACATTGGTAAACTTTCACAAAATTCAATTCAATTAAGTTTTTTTCGCCTACTCCATTCCGAAAGAAATGGGTCACTCGCACTCGTGCCATGTAAAAGGACTTAAGAGCTAGGCCGTTATAAGAACGGATGGGAGAAACCACTCTGATCCCACATTAGGTTGGACAGGTAGAAAGCTGGTGAGGGAAAAGGTGTAATACTACTTCATTACCATACTGTCTTTCCACCTTCCCTCCCTAATGTGGGAGCAGAATTGGACTCGACCGTTCGTTCTTATAACGGCCCAGCTCTAACTACTATTGAAGCAAATCTTCCGTAATCGCAGAATTGTTTCTCTCTATCGCGGGATCACACACCAGCGAAATTAAATGAGCTGTACTTGAATACTAGTATTAAACGACGAAACACAATGAATCCAACAGTGTGAACAGCTAAGAATGACAAGTGAGCAGCAATTCAGGGTTCATACTCATTTCTGAAAATAAATGCCCCTGACTATCCCCGATTTCCCCTGACTTATTTCTTCAAATATCCATGACCTAAACATTTGCATTTAAAAAAAAAATGTTTTCCAATTATACCGAGTTCAACTTCTGCAAGCAACAAATGGCTGATACATCTTCAGTCATGCAACAGTAGAACAAGAACAAGCTAGCAGATTGCCATAAATAATGCTAGCCATGTCGTTAATTCGCTTAGCTCACTTCATTGGCGTCGACCCATGTTTCATGTCATTTCTTTTATTTCAAGAGCATCACAAAATCGATGTACTGATTATTTCGAGACAAACTAATTGTAATTGTTGCTCACAGTTCGTTCATCACCTTCTTCAGCACGTCTGCATTTTATCTACATCATTCAAAACAAACTATTTGTTTGTTCGTAGGTTTCCACGTATTCTCGTAGATGTCTACGTAGTTTGTCACTATTCATCTGTGTCACACCATATTTGTAAAGCTTGTATTTTGCATGTGTCTCTTGGATCGACAATAATTTTCTAGCAAAGCAGCGTGTGTTTTGCCGATTATTACTAAGAACAACCAGTTATTAACTGACTTGTTCCCTATTGGTCTGTTGCTGCCTAAACCATTGTTGATGGACGTTCCCGAAAAGTTAGACGCTTCCACGAAATAAATTTGGTCAACAATCGTTGTTTGTACGTCTTCTCCTCTAAAAGTAATCCCCTACTAAGGTGAGAGATGAAAGATTGAGAGAGCATTGCGAAACACTCATTTAAATGGTTTAGTTTACGTGAAAATCGCTCACTTCGCTCTCTCAATCCACGCATCTCCTTGCTTCAGAAACACGAATGTTTGACACCCTTTGAAAACCAGTTCTATAGGTCTGTTTTTTCTATGAATCAAGTCAGCTGATACACAACCAATTTTAAGATGCATATGTGTTGTGTTGCAAAATACGTCGTCATATTAGGTTATATGACGATGATGAAAGTTACAATGATGAAAATAGGCCTATCCGAAGCGTAATTTAATTATCTTTCGTTTGGTTCTACTCCCATGTTTGTGGTTGCTTTGGTTCCAGAGAAGTAGAGGTACAAACACGCACGCACGCACATCATACGTCCTTAATGATGTAGATACAAGAAATAACGTAGCAAAGAAAGTCACCTTTACACCGTCGGACAATGTAGTCCTTCTCCAACTGCGTTTATCGACGTGCCACTCTTCCACTGACATAAAATTGTCAGTAATCAGCTTTACGCCGACGGACCAACGGTCATATTAATAAAAGGTGTAGCAGTTTGCTGGTTCAAACGCAAGTCACGTCACTCCAATGAAAAATAAGTGCATAAAGTTGACTTACTCTGTTGCGTTACGGCTTGTGTTTTTGCTGTTGGCTTATACATTGCCATGCTAATTCGTAAGCAGCGCCCTAGTGGCAAAAGCTAAAGTGTCGTATTTATTCAGAGTTTCAATTGTACAATAAGTATTGATTAGAGACACACTGTGTGTAGATCTACTGCGCAAGTCCAACCCGTGATCAATGCGGTACATCAAGCGTGAATAACAATGGGTATAAAAGGTACCTCCTGACTTAAAGCAAAACTCACAACAACCTTGGAATGCAGACAAATTTTAATTTTCAGACCGTTATTTTTGCTCCTTGTTCACAATGATGATTAAGAAATTTTCGCCCACTCACAAAATTATTAAGTTCGTGAATTTGTTATTTTGTAATCAATTTGTAAATGATGTGGACTCTGTGGACTGCACTGCAGCTGCGATCTGGCGACTGCCAACGAACAACTAACAAAACTGAACCTAAAAACATCCAACATGGAACCAAAAAACAGGCATGTACACTCCTCTTCACTCTTTATGCACTCAGCCTTCAAGTTTTAGAATGTTTTTTGAGGACGCTATTTGTGTAGAATTGATTTGGCTGGATCGTCATTTAACACTTCTAGCAGCCATCTTGCGCGCGTGTTCGGTTCGCGTGCGACAGATGACGTCACCTCTGTCGTACAATCATTACGCAATGGCTTACCTTGAAAGCAAGATCGGTCAAGAACACGCCCTTCAGGTTATTTGAACAGTCAAATAAATCTTTCAACTATAGGCTTTGCTTTCACCGTCGAGTTGCCAATGAGTGTTGGGGAGAATACGAATGGTTCATGACTCGGCAAAAGTTATCAGCATCCTAGTTGTCTAGTTCAACGCAAACAATAATGGCCCTGCGTGCCCTACAGTCACACGCGTCAACAATGGCGACATCCGAGAAATTGAGGGTTGCGAATAAAAGCAATTCTTTATCCTGAAACGACAAACTGGAGTCATCGAGAAAAAAATAAGAACAGAAACAGACTAATACTTCTTTAGAAATCGATCAAAACCGTAACAAAACACCTGCTGGCTAAATTCACTTCCTGTCAGGATATGAAAAGATCAATTCAACCGAAAGACTTCGAAGAAGAGTAGTCGTCAACCTTTTGAAAGAAAAACTTAGTAGAAAGTTAATGGTGTGTACTTTTCAATTTAGACAAACGAGGAACTGAAAGAAAAAAAAAACAAAAATCACTAAGAATCGTATTGTGTGAGGATTTTGTTCCACGTTACAGCCAAAGCCACCAGAACAAAAGGTCGTCTCAGCAAAAACCAGAAAAGAAATTAAATTCGTTTTGAAGTATGGGACGACGGGAGACGAGAGGTTTGGCAGGTGGCTCGATCCCACTCTGATTTTGTATATCAACACGGACAAGTCTGTCAAAAAATGGCGATGCCCAGTAAAGCTCATAGATTTGATGTTTTCTGAATGTTCGAGCAGTTACCGCTGAGACGGCCTTCTATTCAGAGGGCTATGGTACAGCAGAATTACAGTCAGTATCCTTCGTGTGTGGGTGAGGGTCAGCACGGTCAGCACAACTATCACATGTGCTAGAGATCCCAGCAGGGGCGCCCTGAGATGTGATGTGGGGACCAATGACTCCAATTTTCTGTGGGATTAAAACGCTTACGGCCCAGGAGCAAGGAAGGACCTTTTGTTTTGCATTTTGTGTCGTTAGCCTGTCTGTTAACAGTATCATGGGGGGGGGGGGGGTACGTCCTTGCGAGCTGGGCGCCTCCCAGGGACAGTGTGTAACTGAATATACTCAACACCCTTACAGCAGTTTTATTATTTTTTTTTAGCCTGGGCCCCCTTGAAGCACGGGCAGGAGCCACACTTGCCCCCCCCCCCCCACCTCTGCTCGGCTGTGGGTCCCTGGTTCGAAGCCTGGTTTTGGTATTTCCTAACCGTATATTGCAAAGTTAACTAGACACTGCATCTTTTCTCCTCTAAGTCTATGCGGGGCTTTGGCGGTAGTTGCGGCTACTATCGTTTCCGCTAATGCTTTGCGTGCGAAACAGCATGGAGGCCAAGCATTGACCAAAAAAAAAATACATAAAGTGAAGTTTGTATTTTGTAACCTGTCTAAATCTTTTAAAGATGGCATGCATCCGTCACCATGTCGGTGGTTTCCACTACCAGAATTGCAGAAGCAACTCTGCGAGCTCTTTCTCATGTGGCACTGCCGCTTCTTAACGTACATTGGCTTATACGAGTCAACTGTATCCTTCACACATTAGATTAAACCATGGCTAGAAGTGTGCAAGGCAGAGACACGCAATGACTTCTGTGAGAATTGTTAAAGCGAGCGTTAAATAATCAAATATCTGTGTGCGTGTTTGTAATTGCACGTGTTAACTTTCTTTTCATTTCTGAAACCAAAGTAAGCAAATGCCAATCTAACATATAAATATTTACCCATTTTCTTTGGTGGCTTCGAAAGGCCAGTGAAGAAATTAACCAGTTAGTGTTAAAAAAAATAATGTCCTATATCTCTGCCTAAGTTTTAGACGCTGGTATAATATTAATCGGTAGACTAGGGTCTCAGCACAGTAAATTGAGAAAACAAGGTAAATTGTTTATTGTATTTTTTCTTTGTAGTTAATATGAAACTTTATAGCTTTTACTTTATATAACATTATAGCTTACGAATTAAGAATTAATTTGTAACTTATTTATACAAGAATTTAGCACATTTTCAATCCGGAAAATTCCTGGATTTTGGGGACTAACAAGTGGTCGGGACTCTGAAATCCCAGTATAAATGCTATCGGGATCCCGGGATTGCATATCTTGACACGATAAGCTTACTATACAGTTTTATCTTGTTTCCTTTTTGGTCTCCTTGCGATTCTGGCGAGGTAGGAAACACAACTCGTAGATATAAGAGATGTCTACACTTCTACCTTTCGGCAAGTTGTCAAGCCTACCCGGCCTTCGCCTCTACAAAGCTTTAGAACCATAAAACTAATGACGTTATTCACTTAAAGTGATTGCGCGCACAAAGAAGAGTAGAGAGAGACGAGGACGGTGCGTGTGTGATATATTTCTTATATTTCTTTGCTGGCACCAAGTGGTTCACTCTGGAAATGTGACATTTTTATGATCTTGCTCTTTCTGTCGAGCCGTTAACCTACAGCATGGCACCTCTCTCTCTTGATCCGCCATTTCGTTTCGCCCTGTTTAAATGAACGCCATTTAGGATAAAACTCATTTGACAACTTAATGCTGAGGCAGTTGAATGCGTGACCAACTGGCGCACCATTTACACCATCCGAGATGGCATTTTTTTCGGAACGTAAATAAAGTCACAACAGGTGGTTTTTAATTGATTATAAGCTTCAAAGTAGTATTTCAATAAAAAAGTTAATAAAAAAATTACTTTGTGGACAAGTTTTGAACTACCGGTTAATTAACTCATTCAGTTAATTACCACTGAAAGAAATACAATCTTTAAGTTTTTTCAGATCACAGATGAAAGCCAAACGAAATCCAAACAGAAAGAAACGAAACTGAAAGTAACGTACTCTCATTCCATAAGAGCTGATAAAAAAGAAAAACTAGCTCGCTATTTTGCCATCAAAAACAACAAATTTTTCTCCCGTAATAACAACACAATTCAAAACTAGAAAGTACGAAATATTAATGAAAATGAAAAGAAAAACAACATGTGACAAAACCTAAAACTAAAAACTCAAAGTAATGCAAACCAAATTTAGTCTGAGACAAAACATAAAACATAACATTCAGCACAGTGGTGAACATTCTCTCCCAGGTATCTCTGTTCAGATTAATCTACCACCCACGGAAATGGGCAAATTAATTTCTTTGATCGTAACCGGCAAATTGAGAAATTTCCTAGCAAGCTAGAAATTGATGTAAGAGTCGTACTTTTAAAACTTTGTCGTTGCTCAACATAAGAGTCACAGCAAGTTAGAGTCGACTAAATCACTAGGCATTTAACGATAATAATTAACATCTTCCTGGCATTAAAAACCCTGTGAATCTAGGATAGTTTGGTGCCGGCCTTTGCAATAAAAAACGTAAAGTGGCGGGTATGAGACGAGCTGACCTCTGACCACAAATTTGGTACGTCTCGTTTCAAACATTTGGTCGAGGAATTCTAAACAAGCAATGATTGGTTGCCAATAAGTTTTGATGACGCCACTGAAGCCCAAAATCTGGTTATAAAAGAATTCCGTTTCCGTCCACTTTCTATCGTTGATGATGTCAATCAGTGACTTCCATAACCACCAATTCAAACTCGTCCTGTTGAAGACAGGTTGGTTCGAAACGCGCGCTATCTGCTGCTACGTCAGTCATCACTAACTTCCAAAGCTACAATCAGAACTCTGTAAATTTAACAGAGCGTTACAAAGAATGGAACTGACGTCATCTTCAACACGTATCTGCTCGTTCCGTTCACGAGGTGGTTCATATTTGAGCAAATATAACAGTTTATCGACTAACTCCGGATGGCATCCCACTCGCATCTTAAGGTGACGTCACTTTCGCTCAACAGACACTTTTGGAAAGCTCTTAAGTTTACTCACGGGTTTGTGTGTATTAAAGGTACCAAACGATATAGAGAAGAATGAGTTTGTTCTGGGGTTTTGGGATGGAAAGTTCCTCAATGTGCGGGCAACCTTGGTTGACCTAATTTGATACCTTCTGAAGTATTTAGCCATGCTTAGTTCGATATGAAAACGTTTATTCGAATCGCATCGTGTCACGGTGAATTTTGCGCTTTTTTTTTCAGGCTGAGGACAGAGCGGGACCATTTGACATCTGAACCATAAAACCTAAAATACACTACACGAGACAGCCCGACACAACTTCCGATCTGGCTAATCTCTTAAATATCTGCTCCATTCACTTTTAATCCCACTTGTATAAGAAGGCAGCCTTGTGATTCACTCCCACTAAGTCTACCTCCCGTAGAGCAGTATTTGGGTGGGCTTTTTTTCACTTCCCACCCCAATTCCTTCCAAATCCTCCCGTTACGCCATCCATCTAAAGATTGCAGTACCTTTGCTCTCTCAATCCCATCGCTTCCCTCCCCACCCATATCTTCCTCCCCTCTCTCCATCTTTCTCCATGTCTTGTGTATTCCCTAATCGGGCTACCTTGTTCTTTGTGGAATCGAGAACAGAGCGTGAAGTCGGCTCTCATCTTCTTTACTTTTCTCTTTGCTTGCTCGAGGCTAAGTTAACATTATCTTCTGTGCCAAGAGGTTCACTCACTCTTGGAGTTGCACAAAAGTCAAGGTGGCCCAGTCTTGGCCATCACTAAACCCATCCCTTGTCTAAACTGATGGCTGGCCAAGTTCAACGTCAGGATCGGACTGGCCACTGATATTTCCATGACACAGGTGTCCTTTGGCAGCCACTTTCTGTGCCCCTTAAGCACTTTTTCCCTTCCCCCGAAGAAAAATGAATCCCCAATTGGATTGCTTTCCTGCTGGTAGCCTTTCCTTTTAGGCACTAATCTTCTCCCCCCCCCCTTTATTGGGTTTTCATCCCTTTTTCATGCCTCCCCCATCCTCTCCTAACATAGAAAACAAATTCATTAAACTATAAAATTCAACTGCAAAGAGGCGTTCCTTGAAAGTGCTTTAAAGTTTAAAGAATGATCTCCAAAACCAAAATACCGAAATCAGCAAAAGCTTCTGGGGCTGAACCTTTGACTCCTCTTGAGGAGCTTACACCGCTCCCTCAGACTCCCTAGGTAAGGGTGGAGGTGCCATCACCAAACCAGACGTTAGTTTCTGGTTTCTTCCCAGTCCGTCTCTGTTGCTTTCTATCAATGACTGGAGAGGGAACACTGGCAAAGTCATTGCTAGACTACCCATTAGAGTAGCGTGAGATCTACGAGATTTAGTGACCGGGGTGAACAATACCGAGCCGACCCTATGAGCGAAAACGGCAAAGGGGAATTTTAGGGGAGATTCTAATGATTACGGAGAGATAAGAATGGAGTGCAAACAGTCTTGGTGGTTTACTTGTTTACTATATGGTATTTGACTGCTCTCCTTACAACACTAGGCGAAAAATTGTAAGGTTAACATTCCAACAATTTTCAATTGAATTCCATCAAAATTGCTATATTTAACTATTACACTTCAGTCATACATAAAATAAAAAAGTGGCCAATTGACAACTAAGTTTACTTTTATTTTTTATTTATTCTTTTTTGTGTCCCTAATTGATTATTTATTTTACTATTCTGTATTGTTTAATTTTTACATGTGTATTTTTTTCCTCCCTATCGTGATTGTAAAATTATGACCAAATGTATAGCCGCCACACAAGGACTCTGTAGATCTTCGGCAGCACTCTCGGAATAAAAAATTTAAAAAAAATAAAAAACTATGCCTGATGACTGATGATGAACGTTAAATTAGGGCTGATGAGTATGTTCTAGTGAATTGTGCTGAAAGAAATGCATGGTCGCTGTTGAATATATCACACTTTACGTAGCTGAAGCTTTGCATATCTCTGTAATGTGTGGTGCAGTGGCAACTCGGACCACTGCACTGTGACTGGGGTTGGCGCTAATGACCAAGCTGTCGACGCGCCATTAAGCCTCATCTTTCCCCCCCCCCCTCCTTTGCGTAGGAATGCATTGGAAAACGATCTCGTTTGATGCTTAAGGCAAAGTTTAACTTATCCGGAGTCAAAACAGTAAAGGAACACGAATAAACTTTCGTATAAGATTTCAGATGCTGCATTGTTGCTGGACTGTTTAGTACACGTGAAACCTTACTGCTATGTACCACTATTTTTTTTAATACCGTTTTTAGTTTTGAACATAGTACGTAAGCAAGGTGGCCTGATGGTTAGCATGACCGTCTCCAGAGCCAGAGGTCCCGGGGTCGAATCCGGCCTCTGCCGCCCCTGGCATTTTCGGGCAGAGAAGGGCCCTGTGATGTCTCGTGCTCATGTCGATTGTGGCATGTAAAAGAACCTAGTATTTCCAATAGGATTTACCTAGCAAAATTGACCCTCTCTCCTTCTGGCGCCATGGCTAACGCTGGGTGCGCGTCAAAAAGCTACAGTACGTAAGCTAATAATTGGTATCTACGGAAAAGAGACGACTAGACTGAGTAATATTGAGACATTTAGCTTAAAAAGTAGGTGTGTGTGGTTATGTGTATACCGACATGTCGTTAATTACAAACCAACTGGCATTAAATCTTACCAATGTAAAAAAAAAATACAATTGCTGAATAATCTAACCACAACGAAATAGAAGTCATTAATTATCATTTCTTTGCTAGGAGTCCACATTTTTAAGTTGAGCTATGGTTATAATTTTATTTACGTATCTAACGGTTGTATGATGACAGCAGTAAGGTTTCACGTGGACTAAACAGCTCCAGCAACACGGTACAGAGGTTTCGAGGCGTGTAGTCGAAAATGTTGCTACGTAGTTACGAAAGCACGAGCGTTGTAGGTTATAACTCATTAACAATAGGTTCCCGCAATTCATATCGAGCTAAGTTGGTTATATTGATGACGGTTGGTCAAATGCCAACTGTGATGTTAGCAGGCAGAAGGATCGGCGGGGGGGGGGGAGACGTAATGGAGGGAGGAAGAGTAGTCCGTATCACAGTTTCCCCAGTACGCACTACCCCTCCTTCCCCTAACCCCCAACCCCCACCTAAAATCCCTTTGGGTTTTTGTGAACCTCTTTTAGTTCCAGGGACTCAAGCGTAGGTTTTAGTGATTGCCAGTTACACTTCAGCGAAGACTGGGGAGATGTATAGCGAGGGTCCCGATGGAGAAGAAGAGGTGGGGAGGTTTGGGGGACGAGCGAAAGCAAAGAGACAACAGTCAATAAACGAAAGGTTTATCTCGTTTACAACGCGAAACTCCGTTCGGTTATATTTTAATCGTCGGGCAGATGGGAGAATATGAGGCACCCTTCTTGAAGGAAAGGGGATTTTTGAATGGTATGGGTGTAAGAATTAAGCTCACGCGAATCAAAAGATGGGCTTAACATAACATTAACCTGCTTTTGTTAGAGCTAATGTTAAACGGGCTTTATTCGTAAGACAAGCTTGATCTCAAAAGGGGTTGTATTGTGTTAAGGCGAAGGTTGGCTTCCCCGCTGTGTATTCCAGCTAATGGCTCAAAACCCGCTTGGCTCACGGGAGGTTACAACGGGAGGCTTTTTAAGACGCCATGCTAATTGTTGGGTGCAGCTAAAAGCTAACAAGCGAAGCTTTGTCTTTTCAGCGGGTCGTACACAAATTGAAAAAAATGTGTATGTCGACGTGCATGTTGCTGGCGGCTCTACCGTTTTACTTGGGATTAAGACAGGCCTGTAAACAGGGGTGTGAGAGGAAGATGAAGGTGTGCGGGGGGGTGGTGGGGGGGGGGGGGGGGGTTAGAAAAATAAAATTGTCCGAAGGTGCCTAATTTGAGGGCAATTTCCTCAGGCTCCGAAATGAAGAACAATAGCACCAAGGACAAAAAGGTATCTTATAGTGCGCGCGGCGTATCTTGAGTACTGCAAGTAGTTTGTGAGCGGCTACGTCTTCATGGAGTGGATGGCTTTAATCGATAGCCGCCATTGTTTTTGTAACCATCTTGGATATCAACAAGGCACTCTGCTGCTGAAAACGTACAATCGATTATCTGTGTTCGTTCTGCGAAGAATTCAAGATGGGCCGCGGACACTATAATGAAGGAAGAGAAAACTGAAAAAAAGAGCATTTTGCCACGAAATACGGTAACTTTTCCTCCAATTTTGATCAAATTTACTAAAAGGTTTCACCATTTATCACTTTTAAATAGTTCATTCTTCTAAGAATATACATTAGAAAGTGAAGTAGATATAGGACGGAAAGCCAAACGGGCTCGAAGACCGTTAAATAAATACGGATGAAAACCTCTTTACGTTGCCTTTTGGACTTAAAGGTTGGACCTCGGTCTTTGATTTCAAAGATCGTGGGTTCAATTCCCTGCTCAGGCAGTATGACTTCTAAGTCCAAAAGGCAACGTAAAGAAGTTTTCATTCGTATTTACTTAGTTGTAGCATCTTACTTTTTTTAGTCCAACGCCATGATATTTGACGTACCGCGCCACGCCGCGCCCACGGATTTCACAAGGAATTGGTTTTCACAAGGATTGGTTGAACTGATCGCGTTGCCATCGACTATGACGATGACAGTATAAAGGAAAGGTGCTCTTCCATCCATGAAAGACTGGTCAGTCATAAAATTTGCCGTAGTAGTAGAGACCTTTTTCGTGGCGAAGAGTATCGTTATTTCCATTGTGTGAGACAGGTAGCCTAGTGGTCGTCAACAACGGGTTAAGCTGGTCGCATACGAAACAGAAACGATACGTGCAATTACGTGCGGGTTTGTGTGTTG